>KV875105.1:476806-645608 GCA_001879275.1 Coniochaeta ligniaria NRRL 30616
CTGGCTGCGCGAGTGGCCTGCGCGAGTGGCCTGCGCAAGGCTGCAATACTGGCTGCAATACTGGCTGCAATACTGGCTGCAATACTAGCTGCAACACTAGCTGCAATACTGGCTGCAATACTGGCTGCACGAGTGGATATAATACTGGCTGTACGAGTAGGAGTGTAAGGCCTATAATTACAGTGGGATCAGATCGAACGAATCTAAAATAGGGTGTGTATCTAATAGCCAATTTGCGAATTTGGACAATTTCGAATTTGCAAGATCGTTTTGATGGATTGTTACGTACGGCTTGCCGTAAGGGACAGAGACTTGACCTGCGCGGCCGTTATTGCCGGAACTTGCCCTGGTCGGAATTCAGCGTCTGCCATCCAGTCGTAGCTTGCCGGTCCCCAATCAACCTCGAACGTCCACCATCCACCCTTTCACAACGACACAAGCATCCAAAGCTCCAAAGACTCACAAAGGCTCCCCGAATTGATGATATCTACTTTGTGCTCACTATTATGTACAGTTAGATCTCGTCATCACTGGCTAGGTGTTTGGACACGACAGCCAGTTCCATCAGATGTTCGAATGCCCACGTCAACGTCCAGCAGCCCCTCGGAAGCCACCTATTCTAGAACATGGCAAGTGCAAGTCTAGCACAGTCCTGCATCGGCCGCCCAACCATTACACGCCTGCGGTGTAGTGCCTCACATCTAGCCTCGACTCTCGACTCGCTGCTCGTCGTCCTAAGCAGTGATGCCGAACCAAGCGAGGTCAAGATCAGCGTGGACAGGGACGGTATGGCCTACTCCAATGGCGTAGTAACCGGTCAATTCCGGCCCATAAACTAGAGTCTGCATCAGCACCGACCGGCATGGAGGCAGAACAGACAAGCAGAGAAAAAACCTACCATACTTGGTGTACGCCGCCTCCGGGGTCCCGGGCACAGTCTCCACGGGGGCGGTCGAATCGTAGCCGAAAACGCCTGACCACTCCTTGATCGTCTCATTGTAATTCTGAGCGCGCAGGATATTTAGCGTACTCCCTTCTCCTGTCCACCCCATCGAACGAGCGCCTACTCACCTCGGGATAGAGAGTCGTGTCGGCCGACCCGTGGAAGATCAGCATCTTCGGTCGTGGGCCGGTATAGCCCGGGTACATGGCAAAGACCGTGTTCGCCCATTCTTGCTGCGTGTGAATGGACAGTCCGTTCGCGCACGTCGAGTTCCACCCGTTGACGGTGCCTGTGTAGAAGCAGCCTGCGGGGACACCCGAGTATACGGACGCGGCAGCGAACATCTCAGGGTAGGTTGCAGCCATGACGTTCTGTGAACACAGTAAGCTGCAAGTCGCACTTCTCTCAAAGACCTGGAAATTGCTCCGTACCGTCATCATGGCACCAGAGTTGGTGCCGGTAACGAACACCTTGCTCTCATCACCACCATACCTATTCAGCGTATATGTAACCATATTGGCAATCGAGTTGCTGTCCGCCCCGCCATTGTGCGTCAGGGCCGCCGTGGAGGACACGTCCCAGCACGTGCCGGAGTACGGAGACTCCGGGTAGATGACAATGAAGCCGTATTGCTCCGCGAGCTGCGCATATGGGGTACCGCTGTAGTACGCTTGCGCCGTGCCAGTGCAGTAGTGGATGGCAACGATGACGGGCGGCCTGGCAGCCAGCTTTGCGGGGACGTAGATGTACATCTTGGTGCCGGACGTGTTGGCGCCGAAGTTGTCAACGACCGGTGTAAGACTCGAGCGCTTGATGCACTGTTTGGCGTCCACAAAGGAGGCCAGGGCCAAGAGGCCTGCCGCTATGGAGGCGAGTAGCTTCATCTTGGACGAGTCGCGCCAGCGACGTCCAGGTGGCGGAGGATGTCACAGAGATTTGAGCGCGACTCAACTAGGAATATAAGGCCTCCATGGCGGATATTCCGACATCGAACCTTATATATGTTGGCGGCCAGGCCATAGATATGGTTGTGGTCGTATTGTCCGGGAGGCACATGGGCCCGTGACATTAGGGCTGGATGCGGCCCTCCGGATTTGCCTCCTCATTTCTGCCAGGCTGGCGAGGTAACTGGACCGGCCTCTCCAGGTAAGCCACCGGTTATACGGATGCATTGCTGTTTCTGCTCGAGCTGGTCAGCATCGATCTTAGCGTGACTAGAGAGGGGAACATACTTGTCAGTTCACGTCAGCTAAGCTCGCCGGATAACGAATTGAGATCAACCTGGCCAGACGCCTACCGGTAGATGATAGGTACCATGGATACCCGTTGAGTTTGGGGGACTGTCTTCGAAAGGAAACTGGGATTGGAGGTATGCACTTCCTAGTGTCCCACTAACCATAAATATCTTCGATGTAACCCCTGAATCCTCGATTCGTGGAGTAAGTATCGTAGCATTGTAACCCCAAACTTTCAATCCCGGCCACTGCGAGGTACACTTGAACCAGGGTACAGACCGATAACTCCGCGTCTCTCGACCAGTTGGTGGTGGCGCTTCCGGTCGAGCGGCGACGCAGCCTACTTGAAGCCATGACCACTTGACCAGAGAACACACCGATCAGCCAGGTACTTCTCCAAGTGAGTGGTATCCCCAAAACAAGCCTTTTGCCTAAATGCCTAGTACAAGCCTCCCCTCTGGCGGCTCGCTTTGACTGGCTTGCAAGTGTCTTGCGAGGCGCGGTTCGAATCCAGACAAGGAATATCAACTAATCGCCCATTAGCTTGCCAGGTCTTTAACGACGATGTATTAAACCTTCCGGCAACCAGAAGTGGCATGTACGTAATCCAATGATACACGGTATGCCCATATCCAAAAATGAACACATGCTTGCTTGCTCGCTCGCTTTATGCGTACGGCCCCAGTCCTGCTGTCCTCCCATTAACGCCTAGCCAGAAACTCATTTCTCTCTCCTCGCCTTTTTCTCATCGCTGCCCTTCCGATCAAGCTTCCTAGCCGCCTTCTCCTCATCCTCCGTCGCGCGCTCGAGTTTCCTCTCAGCCCTCGCCTCCTCCATAGCCTGCAGCCCCGTCTTGGCCTCCTCATGCTGCTTGGACAGCTTCCTAGACGTGATGAACACGCTGACTACTAGTCCTAGACCCGCGAAAGCGACGTACATGATGTACATGGTCTTCAGTGACTTCCAATAGGCCTCGCGGGCCACCTCTCCCGCGTGGCCCGGAATCTTCGCCACGAGCCCCACGCTTGCGCCGGCGTTGCCGCCCGTGAGGAGGTTGGCCGTGTCGGGGCCGAGTTCGGCGAGGAGGGCCGGGTACTGCTTCTGCATTTGGTTTTGGAAGACGACACCGCCGATCACGACGGAGACGCTGGTAGCCAACTGGCGGATGAATCCAAATGTTGCAGTGGCTGATGCGATGTCCCGCGGTGCAACGGTTGTCCTAGCGGAAGGTTAGCGATCAGGTCAGGTTAGAGGGGCATTACTGGTTCACGCATCTCGCTCCCCAGGATGCGAACGAGGTTGGTCCAAGAGTAGAATCGGCAGGAAAGACACTTACTGCAAGGAAATTAGAGGGCTCTGGAAGTTTGGTCCAACACCAATCCCCGCCACAAGCTGAAAGAGGACGATCTTCGCCCAATTCGCTTTCGGTCCAAGATCAAGGAACAGGCCAAACCCAAGCGTCATGACCGCCATGCCGAAGATGATGCACGGCAGATACTTTCCCGTCTTGCGGATGAAGACGCCCGTCGCCGAAGAGACAACAGCAAGCGATATCGAGAACGGCAGCACATAAACTCCCGATAGTAGAGGCGAGGCGCCGAGGACCGCCTGGAAGTAGAGCGGGAGGTAGTAGCTGGCCGAGATGAAGACGAAACCGTGGCATGCGCTGGCGGCGAGCGAAGCCACATTGGAGCGCACTTTGAACAGGCGCATGGGGATGATGGGATACTTGGCCACCTTCCACTCGACGACAACGAAAAGACCCGATACCAGGACGCCGAAGACAATGAGGCATATAACTGTCGGTGACGCCCAGGGGAATGTCACGCCTCCAAACTCCAGACCAAGTAGGAACATGAGCGTGCCTCCAACGACGGTGACCACGCCCAGCCAATCCACAGCAGCAAGTCCGGCGCGTATAGGCGTGCGCGGATTTTGGAGCTTGAGGACAAATGTCAAGATGAGCATGCCTAAACCTGAGATGGGAAGGTTGACGTAGAAACACCACCTCCAGGTGACCTTGTCGGTGAAGACTCCTCCAATGATGGGGCCGACTCCTCCGGCAACGGCCCAAACCATGCCCATGACACCAAAGTAGATGCCTCTTCTGCGCATGGAGAACAGATCGCTTATGCAAATATTGACCAGAATCACGATGCCTCCACCACCGATACCCTGGATGGCTCGCGAAGCTATCAACATGCCCATACTGACACTGACCGCACTCAGCAAGGACCCGACCCAGAACACAGCTACAGCACATAGCAAGATTGGCTTCCGGCCCCAGATGTCAGATATCTTGCCCCAGACAGGCGCAGCGGCGGCATTCGCGAGCAGATAAGCACTTCCGATCCATGTGTACCCGGCCGTGCTGTTGAACTGCTCGGCGATAGTCGGGATAGCCACCGTGACGATGGTGACATCCAAAGCAGCCAGAAAGAGCGCAGATGCCAGAGCTGCAATGATAAGTGTGGTCTCCAGTCGCGTCCGTGTCTCCTCCGGCGGCGGCGGCTGAGAATGTGGTTCGTCCCCGGGCGGGAGAACTGCGTCGGGACTTGTTCCCGGGGCGGGTTCTGGGTCTCCTGGTGTGGGACTCAGCGGTCGGTCCTTGTTATCGGTACCGATTTCGTCGTGCGGTGCGTCCAGGGCCTTCTCGGGGTAGAGGTCCACGTCATTGCGCTTAGTCGATACCGAGGAAGTGGCCGTGGAGGCCGCATCGGCGCTCTCATCATTGACCTTCCCGTCAACTTTATTGTCCACTTTCCTATCCACATCCCCATTCGTTACACCTCGGAAGCGGTCCTGATCCGCGGGCTGCGTCATGGTAGCTTTTGGCCGGACTGTTGTTGTCTCGAGTTACGACCCAGGTCGCGTTTACACTCCGCACCTATATATGCCAAGGGCCACCAGGTGCTCCGTAGTGCTTGGTCGATACACACGCGAGAATCACGGTATCGGTACTTCAGATCGGGCGCAGGATGGTCGCTATCCCCGCGTTGCCATACTCTCCCCAAGAAAGTAAACTCAAATCTGCAGCCCTACGATAGATGGATCTGGTTATATGCAGGTGCAGGCGAATAACCGACTCTGCTATCGCTTGCAGAAATGTCAGATGTGGTATCGAGAAGACAAATCGTAAATACGATAGGTCCAGTGCCGAGAACCGATCAGTGACAGAAATTGGAGAAATAAGACCAAAATCACCTTCACTTGAAGGGCGAAAGAGCAGATTTTCTATGACACTGACGAACTCGTCAAACCAATGACTAAATTGACCTCGCGCTGTCGACATGATGCCGAGGAGCCATAGTCTAGCTCTTTATGGCCGGGCGAGACCCGCTGCGTGCACTAACGGCTGTGGACAATCCGCCGGGAGTTTGTCTCCTGGCCAAAAAACCCAAGCACCAAGGGCAGACAGAGGCGGAAAAACAAACAAAAGACCCTTGGACGGGATGGAATGGTGTAGTGGATGCAAACCCCAACAAGAGCAAGGGGGGGAAAGTCACATCGTCATGATCTAGACCTAAGGCACGTAGTACTTCGTACACTTGTACTGTGGTAGGAGGCTAGCAGCAGAACAAACTGGAAGCAAACAACCCCAGGAAAATCGAGACCCACTTGGTCGTTCATTTTGTGCCGGCTTGCCGATCTGATGCACGGACGTGGACCCGCATTTTAAGACGTCACACTGGACTCACCGGCAGTCGCCGCCATCGTGGGGAGAGAGCCCGCCGGCTTTGGGCCCGCAGCTCGTAATTCCGAGTTCACCCTCACCTCACCCCAGCCCTCTGAGACGGCGATACTAGGCTTCAAAACTTGCCACATTGGGTAATCTACGTCTCCGGCCGCGCGTAACACCGCATATATCATCTATTCATTCATAAAGATCATCATCTCTTCCTTGTGATATTACCGTTTGCTATACGAATATCATGGTCTCGCAATCTCGCAGTCTCGCCGTATCGTCGTCTGATCCGCATAGAAGGCACGCATTGTTGACAGACGGCTATCTTACGAGCAGTCCTATAGTCTGACTCTGTGAAGTACCAGCGTTTGGCGCCTCGTATGTAAGTGTAGCTGTTTCTCCCCATACGCTCCCGTCGTTTGGTAAAGCAAGCCAAGAAACCACGTCGAGATAGACGCTGCACGCGCGGGAGGGCCCGGCCGTTGCATGATAAGAATCGGCCCCACGAAAATCCGTTAACTCGGAGAGCTGGCCATCTCAACTCGTGATCTTTCAGGTCAAATTCGAAAAGGGACGACCGTCAGCAGGTTTGTAAATACAATGAAAAATAACCCATTATATCGACTCGCGTCAGCACTGGATCTATTAAACATGCAACTAAAGAATCTCAGTTCTTAAGCGGCCAGTCTGCATCCTTCCTCGAGACCTGGACCTCGCTCTTGACCCAAATAACCCCCGTGTTCTGATTCGGATGCTGATTTTGATCAGGATCATAGAGGCTAAAGATCTCGTCCACGCTGTCGTAGCGTGACGGCTCTCCTCTTAAATGTGCGCTTGGCGGTCGCGCTGGTGCATTCTCACCCCCGCTCCCACTTCCACCTCCACTTCCGCCTCTGCACGCCTCCACGTCCGTGTGACACGACGTCGAGTCGCGCCCGGACGCATCAAAGACGGGCGGTTTGTGATCGATCATTGTAAACTGCGGAAGTACTTCATCGGCGCGGCTGTGGTCCCGGCCGGCGTATCCGATGCTCATGCCGCGTTTCTTGAGGTATAGTGGTCGGAGGGTAGGGATGCCGAGACAGACCATGGCCACGGCTATTTCAGCCCCAGCCCAGACGAAGTATGGCACGAAGTTTACTACATGAGAGGTGAGTATCATGTACCATGTCGCAAACGAAGGGGGACTAACTTGTGTAGTTCATTACATCGACTCGAGAGAGCACAACCGTTCTGATAATGCCACATACTCCAGCACTGTTTGCTGCCTGTTAGCCACAACACCAGCGGTATCTGCGTCAAGAAAGAGACTGCCGTCTTACATGACGCCCAAACTCATGCCGCCTGCCAGCATAATCTTCTCCCGCCGTGGCATGCGGAGAGACCAGATAAACATCCATGGGAAGATGGCGAAGAAGAAGTCGCAGGCACTGGACCAGACTAGCGCAGACTGTCAGCACCTATACTCATCGTTTGCAGACCTCGACCGTCTCCATGCCTACCTCCAAGCCCGATGCTCATCGGTTGAATCTTGATATTCCACTTTCCCGGTGTCCTTAGCGGATCCCAACTAGCCTTGATCGGCGTGGTCTGGTTCCAGAGCATGATTGTCAGGGCTGACGATGTGCCCGCAGTTATGATGACCAGGGCCCACAATGAGATCTTCTGCCATCTCAGCTGAACGACACGAAGCAGGAAGAGCCCCATTGACAGCTTCGCGAGCGCATTCCCGGTGATGGCGAAGCTGTTCGCGACATAGGAAAAAAAGATGGCCTCGGAGGAGTCTTCGATGGCTAGGGTCCAGAAGTCCTTGCCGAGGCCGTAGTGGCACGATACCTGGAGGGAGCAGGTGTAGACGAGAAGGAACACACCGGTCCAGGCATACAGGTGGTCTTCGGCGCCGATGAACTTGACGATATATATCCGGGTGTACAGTCGAAGGCCGACCAGGACGAGCGACAGAGTTGTCAAGGCCCACATGGCACACACCAGTTGGACTCCCGGATCCATCTTGGCGTTGTGACAGGAACCGAGCCGCTGCAAGACATCAGAGAAGGTGAGACAATCCAGGGGAAAAGGCGCGGATGAGCATCGATGATGGGTCGTGCACAAGTTTTAAAGATGGCTAAGCTAGGAGAAAGCATTTGGAGACGCCGCGCGAAGAAACTTGGAAAGAAATCAACGAAAACGAAACCCCCTCCCCTATCTCACGCAACCGTCCATGTGGGAATCACCATTTGATACCAAGAGTCAAGCTGGCCTGGGTAGTCGACCAACGGCATCGTCAGGAGTGCCCTCGCGAACTTGATCAGTTCCGCACCCTCTCCCACCATCAGCGACGAATTGATAACAGCCTCACCACAGTCACCAGCAACAGCTCATTCGGTTGAGAGAAGCGATTGGTCCTTTCCTGTTGACGAGTTCTCTCCCATGTCCGTCGTGCCGGATTGGTTGTTAAATCATGTGCATTGGCCAATCACCTTGGCAAGAATCCGCTAGCGCGGTTGCTCCCTCTGGCCAGGGCAGGCTCTCGATTCTGATGGGTGGGACGGCACGACGCGTTTAGCGCCCGTGGCCGGACTATCGTGCGCCTTTCTTCGCCGCAATCGATTGTCCAGTTCCTCGTCTTCAAACATCAACATGATCACGGCGGAGAAGATCGATGTCGTCACCGTGAGCCGACAGTCATTTGTGTCTCCGCTCAATCATTTGATCAATGTTGGCGTGGGCAGCGTGGCAAGCCCATGAGCAGTGGGATAAACTGCAGAAATACAGTATTATCATGCCCGGAATTTGCTTTCTTACCTTCAGCGTCTTCCCACGACTCAGATAGACGGTCTGAGTTCAACCAATGGGTCTCTTGCTGTACGTGTTGGCGAGAAACTACCCGCGATCTAGCCGGGAAACACAGCGTCGTATGAAGTTCTGGTTCGCGGTAATGCTGGCCATCACCGTCGTCGCGACCAGCTATGTCGCCGGTGCGTTCTCGTTCGTGTCGAACCAGTCTACGTTGTCTCTTGTTCCACACTGGCAGATGTTTCTCGCTACCAGCCTGCAAGTGTCAGGACTGTCGTTATCACTGTTTGCTCCTGTGCCCTAGTGGCCTGGTGGTGATACCCCCTCATTTCTCTTCCCGGAGTCTCTTCTGCTCCTACCGTGAACCACCACCTCAGGGTGCTTCTCCGCGACTTTGGTTATAGCGACAGGATATGTCGGCACGCCAAAGCTTTATAGCCGGCACTGTGGTATTAATATGGCTGATATACATGCCAAGCCGGCATTTACGCTGCGTTCCGCATGATGGTTAAGATCAGCCATCATCCCCACGAACCCGAGTAACCGGATGATGGGTTACGGACAGTTGGCACCGATGGATACAGATGATACATATACATGTTCTAGATGCTGCGCAAGAACGTCGATAAACATGTCGGACATTATTCGACTCATCTCTACGAATCGAGTGCAAATTGACAAGTCGACTACCCGACACAGTATTCAAGATGCGCTCTCTGTCTTTCCCATGGGTATTTGCCGGCACACTGATCGGTAGCACGGTACCCCTGGCGCTCTCGCTTCCGCAGGCGCAGCCTCTGCGAGACAGGAGTAATAGTGCCAACGTCACCTGCGCGGGTGTTCCGTCAACATTCCCGACGTGGCAGCAACTCCCAACCCAGACAACGCTGCCGGACCCGTTCCTGCCGCTAAAGTACACCACCACCGATAATGCGGGATCAGCCGGGGCAGCGACATTTGCCCAGTCAGTCATGACCGGGCAAGGCTCGCATAGAATACAAACTTCGGAGGAATGGTACGCATGCCGACAACCAGAAATCCTGACATTTCTCCAAGAATACCAATACGGGTACTATCCCGACCATGGTCAAGAGAAGGTGGAAGCAACACGTAGTGGCACGTCTGTCAGCATTTCTGTAACAGCCGGCGGCAAGACAGGCAAGTTCAAGGCGACAATCAGCCTCCCGAGTGGTGCATCTGCCAGCAAGCCGGCGCCGGTGGTGATCAACATAGGCGGCATGCAGAACCAGCCGTATCTCGGTGCGGGAATCGCCATTGCGCAGTTTGACTATACTACCGTAGCGGCTGACTCCAACTCCAAGACTGGTGCATTCTGGGATATCTACAAGGGAAGAGACATTGGTGAGTCCAATAATCGTTGAGCGTCCTTGACCTCTACAACAGACCTCAAGCAATGCACCTTCACGGGTGAAGATTACTGATCTTTGGCTTCATAACGCAGGCGTCCTAACAGCGTGGGCATGGGGCTTTCACCGCACCCTCGACGCCCTGAACTTAACGGTCCCCGAGATTGACGCCTCTCGGGTGGGTGTGACCGGATGCAGCCGTCTCGGCAAAGGAGCCCTCGCTGCGGGCTTGTTCGACACTCGGATTACAGTGACAATGCCCATGTCGTCGGGGGTGCAGGGACTGGGACCTTACCGATATCACGCCATGAGCGGACAAGACGAGACGCTGGAGAACAGCAAGTCAGGTGCCGGATGGTGGAGCGACAGCAAGCTAGGGACCTTTGTCAACCACGCAGAGAACCTGCCGTACGATGCACATACCATTGCTGCCGCGATAGCTCCCCGGGCATTGATAATAGACCAGGGGACAGGGGACCAGTTCACCAATTCCAAAGCGACGTAAGTTCGTGCCTCCGTATATCTGCAGACTCCTCAGGCTGACGTTGATAAAGGGCTGTGGTAGTCTATCCTGCGGCGAAGGTGGTCTACGACTGGCTTGGAGCTGGTGATAAGATTGGGATGTCTGTGAGAAGCGGTGGCCATTGTGATATGAGTGGCTTGTGAGTTAAATTCCTGTCTTTCTTTTCCCTTTGGTTGAGCACCCTGATCGACTGCTGATATTCTATTCACGACTCTAGCACTTCTGTGCTTCCGTTCGTACAGCAGATATTCTTTGGCACAAAGTCGACCAAGGATTACACTAACTTGGGCACTTATGGCCCACCCATGACAACTACATATCCCTGGGCCTCTGCCGTGCCTAAGGTTTCTTGAACCGGACCAAACTTGGAGGCGAGATGTGGCAAATCTTGGTTGTGTCAGTCAGTGTTTGAGGCTTAGGTAGCTAAGTTGGAATCAAGAAGAGACATCTTGTTCCGAGCTCGAACCCATCCGTCTGCCGCCCGAACTCTAAATCTGCGAACTACCTACTTACATGAGATGCTTTGGGACGATATCGATCACAAGGTTCGAAACACCTCACAGTTTTTTCGCTTATCGGGTTTCGGGGCCTGTACTGAACCTTGTCCCAGCCACCCTATGGTTTCTTCCTGATGACGCACGATGTGTGCAGAGATTTCCGGGGTCACGGAATCCAGCCTCGTTGTCCTCATTAGACTCACCGTCCTCGCCAGACTCCCCGACCTTTCTTCCACGGCTTTTGAACATTGGCTTTTTGTTATGTCTCATCATATCGTCGTGCTACTGGCCTTTATCATCTGCAGCGGTAACGTAATTGGCCAAGACCCATCCTGCTAAAGGGAGAGCGAGGAGTGACCGGAGTGAGTTCACGGCACGCAATGGTGATCAATAGCTTCGTCCGATCAGTCGAGTCACCGTACCCTGCTGGCTCAGGCGCATTTGAGTTCAATAGTGGCACGCCACGCTCCGCGCAATCGGCGACTAGGTTTTCCAAACCTTGATCATCTCGGACCTTAATGAATCTCAACTCAGGCAGTACTTTGCACAGCCCTCTTCAAAGGTACAAAAGGGCTCTGGGCCCCTCCACTCGCTTCAAGATCCTTAGACCACTGTTCTCGACATTGTGCTCTACACAAACTGGAAGCCTCCACGATCAACTCTGAATATTGCTTTGCCTCTGAAACCAACAGGCACCTGCTCCATCATAAGGTATCGAGAACCATACTCCGTATATATTGGTCGTCTCTGATACGGTCAACTAACTCTGACAGAAAAATGAGCTCCATCGCCAAAGCAAAAGCCGTCATGGCATTGCTACTCGCGGCCAGGTTGACTTCTGCAGCGGCCATTCCAACAATGGGACCGAATCCTGCCACCACAATCGTCATGGCCGATACCGCCGGCACTGGCAATTCAACCATGACAACCACACCTGCAGTCTGGCCCGAAGCGAAATCCGGAACCAATGCTCTGGCTCCCCAGGACGACGACGCCTGGTTGCTAGAGACTTCCAAGTCATCGGCGCACCAGGGTGATAGTTGCGGGGCCATCACATATCCGGTCGCCAACACCACAAAGACCATAATGCTGTGCCCAGCACTGCCGACGGACAGCGAGGGTCGTTGCGGCTATACTTGGGACGTCCAGGGCATGACGGACGTGGATTCTCCCCTGGCTGGGGACTGCATCAAGCTTGCCCAGAGGATTCGGGGCGCCGGGGAATGGAAGGTGGAGTCCATCTACGGAAACCATCATCAGCTGGTCGAATATAGGACTTGTGCTTTTGGTGTTATGGGTATTCAATTTGCGTATAATTTTAATCTTGGGAATCAGGATATCATTGACCTGTTGAGGGATTCGGTCCGGGATTTCACGGTGGATGGGAAGGTCGCGGCTAGCGGGAAGATGCAGTGTGTTGGCCGCTTCGCAAAGTCGGTTTGGGTAGAATGGGGAATCTACCGCCAGCCTGGTTGGTAATGATTGTCCTTGGGAGATTTTTGAGTACGTAGCTTGCCTGGACTTTGTCTCAATTAAACATGACCAATGTCGAGAAAGCAATACGAAGTAATAAGGTTCGGCTGCGGAGTTGTGTCTAGCTAAAAGAAGTCTAGCGTGTGTCTACCCCACAGGTACCTTCCAGGATGCCTACAGGGCAAGAGACGACGACATTGCAACCTCAACGACCTGAACCTCGGGCATCTTCAACCTCGAAACATGTTACAACGTGATATGCTGTTCCCATAACCCAATTTCCGCGTGAAATGGAAGACTCGCAGTTTGGCGACATAGGTGAGTCTCTCACGCGCCCATTTCCTGCTGTTACGGGATGTCGCGGTCCAGCGCTGACGGGTGTGACGTGGCTGTGAAACAGTCTCCAGTTCCTTCTCGTGGTCGAATGTCCCTACCGAGGCCCTGCTCTTCGAGCTTTCCAAGCGTGATGATGGCCAGTCTCGGCCAGAGTGCGGTTCCGAACAGCGCGGCTCCTACGATACGGCCATACACGTGTTTGCGCTGTTCCTGATTTTGGTGCTGAGCTGTCTAGGTGGGTGGCCAGTCACCTCAGCCATGGACCTCGAAATTCCTGGTCCATGTCTCTGCACGGCTGAAGGGCATTGCCATGGCTAATGCACCATCCCAGCCTGCGCCTTTCCCCTCATTTCACGAAGGAACACCACAGGCCGAGGGCAAAGATACATCAGTAGGAATACCTCTTTCTTATCTTCCATATGCCTTGTTTTCAATCTAAGGGAGCATCACTGACCTGACCCCTCACAGTCTTTTTATGCCAACACTTCGGTACTGGTGTTCTACTCGCGACAGCCTTCGTTCACCTTCTCCCGACCGCATTTGTATCGCTGACGGACCCGTGTCTGCCGTACGTCTTCAGCAAGGGATATAAACCGCTCGCTGGCCTGATTGCGATGGTCTCGGCGCTGGTTGTTGTGGCTATGGAGTCCTACCTGACGACCCGTGGTGCTGGCCATTCCCACTCGCACCACCACATCTTTGATGACAGCGACGAGGATGCGGCCTTACAACTTGATCCCCATGGCGACAGCTTTGGAGCGCGAAGGGCCTCGAGTCATCGGCCGACAGATATTGCATTAGAAGACATGGAGACACAGGGGTTGGTTGCAGGCGCATCGCCCCTGCCGGGTTCGACACCCACAGTCAAGCCTCAGAACGGCAAGCTGTCATATAAAAGGATAGGGGATGGAGAGCCTGACGAGGATGAAGAGACTCGGGAATCACTCGATCGCGAACTGGATCTCCACGAGCTCAATACGGGCCATTCGTCTTATCAGCAGCAGGAGTCGGGCCATTCAGCTGGACAGTCGTCGCTACCAGACACTCATGGCCCTGGGTCCCACATGCCGCCCAGCGCAGAGGAACAGAAACGGCCACTCCTCCAATGCCTGCTTCTCGAAGCCGGCATATTATTCCACTCTGTGTTCATTGGCATGGCCTTGTCAGTGGCTACAGGCCCGACATTTGCTGTGTTTCTGATTGCAATTGCGTTCCACCAGTCCTTCGAAGGCCTCGCCCTCGGTTCACGCATCGCAGCGATCAACTTCCCGCGTTCGTCGCCGCGTCCGTGGCTTATGGTCCTAGCCTACGGGACGACAACGCCTATCGGGCAAGCAATCGGGTTGTTTGTCCACAGACTGTACGATCCCATGAGCCAGACAGGATTGCTCATGGTCGGTGTCATGAACGCCATCTCTAGTGGGTTGCTGCTGTTTGCGGGTCTCGTGCAACTGCTTGCCGAAGACTTTCTGACAGAGAAGAGCTACGGGACTCTACATGGGAAGAAGCGGGTGAACGCTTTCTTTGCGGTTGTGGCTGGGGCGTTGCTGATGGCTGCCATTGGTGCAATTGCGTGAGGAAGAAACCCAGTATCGATATACAGGCTGCTGATGATTAGCTTTGCATCGCTAGAGTCTATGTAGAGGTACGAGAGTTGCCAAATCTAAGCATGGTATCTTGCTGATGTGACCCAGGGTTGACTACATCCGGAATACCTCGAGATGCAAAGCTATCGATGTGAAGCCGTTATCGCCTCGAGTCAGTTTACGCCATGTCGCAGATCGAATTGAAGCCGAACCCGGCTAATCTAGTGCCACTATCTCGAATGCAGATGCGGCTCCTCCGCTTCCGAGAATGACACCTTTTCATAACACTACGCCCAGGACCTTTGTCTCGACTTCATCTAAACATTTGTTCAAGACTGTGTCTGTCGCTGTACCTGCTTTCTAGCAAAGTCCACCCCTTGTACTTCGGGACGGCTTCATTGCCTCATCGAAGCTGACTCCCGTCCATTACTGAACCTGCAGACTGAAAATGACCGAATCACACCCGCTCCGTGGCAAGCTTCCTCCAAGAAGGCTTGCGAAAGAGGAACTTGCGCGGACTCACAAATCTCACTTGAAAAAGCAGGATCTCACCCCTGACGCCCCTCGTCCGGTCAAGCAGCCTCTCCTTGACCAGGCCTATCCGGCCTCAACGCGATCAATACGCGACCTAGAGATAGTAAGTCCGACGGCAGTACCCCACGGCACAGGAGCCACACACTGAAACAGTTTCTAGGTGCCACTTAGCGATCTACGGATCGAGGAGCATCATCGTGGTAAGGGCGTTGTCGTGAAAGTCATAAGCCCGCCATATGTCGGCGCTGGAGTGATCAGCTTGGTAGAAGACGAGCTTGGCAACGCGGACAAAATAGCCATCTACAATCACAGCGACTCGTCCATCCTCTCGGGTGTGCCCGAGGGCTGTATCGTTGCTGTCAAAGAGCCGTACTACAAGTACAATGGCAGCGGCGAGGATTACATGATATGTGTCGATCACCCGTCAGATGTGATCCTGCTTCGGTTTACTGACCCCATCATCCCCGAACTTTTGCGCTTGGGCCCCTTGTTGAAGTCTGCCGTGGACTGGCGTAGTGCTGGGGACAAGGCGTTCATCGAAAGGGACTTTCCAACGGCTGTTTTCTGGCAAGTTCTTCCTGTTTGGAGCAGAAGCTATCTCAGCAACAAGCAATGTCGTACAACATGCTGACAGTACATGCTTAGTTACACAGAGGCACTCGAGGCCAGCGATGATGGAACATTCCGCGCCGGCATCTTTGCCAAGAGGGCAGGCACCAACCTCGTTCTCGGCCGTTATGACGCTGCCAAAGCGGACGCCCTGGCATCACGCACCGGTGCTTCTTCGGACTGGAAAGCGTATTTTACCGCCGGCCGTGCTTGCTACGGACTATGTGACTACCAGACAAGCCGTGGGTACCTCGAGTCTGCCCTAGGACTGGACCCGCCCGCAACCAGTAGCGTCAAGAAAGAGCATAGCCGCTGCCTATCACGTCTCTACGAGGAGTCAACCGGGTCCTACAATTTTGAAGCCCTCTTCGACTCGCTGAGCCCCACAAACGTCCATCTCGATGTCGCCTCCTTTCTTTCCAACACGCGTGTGGCAGACTCGCCGCTACACGGCCGCGGCCTCTTCGCCGCCCGGAACATCAAAGCGGGCGAGCTGATCTATGTCGAGAAAGCGACCCTAATGCCCAACCAATACGAACCCTCGCGCGCATCCGCAGCCCTCTACGCAATGATGGTGCGACAGCTCTACGACAATCCGTCCCTAGCATCAACCATCCTCTCCCTGTACGGCGGGGCCTACCAGCGCTCGGGCCACGAAGGCGACCTCGTCGACGGCGTACCAATAGTGGACATATTCCTCGTCGAGAGCATCCGCAACAAGAACTGTTTCTCCGCGCCTCTATCGACGCTGGACGACACCAGGCCCACCACGACATCAGGGAGGATGGCAAAGGGCCTGTGGCTGCACGCCAGCTACATGAACCACTCGTGCGTCCCCAATAGCATGCGCTCCTTCCTCGGCGATCTGCTGATATCCCGCGCCACGCGGAATATCGCCGAAGGCGAAGAGCTGTCCCAGCAGTATGTGCCGGTCAAGGCGCTCTCGGACGTGCGGCAGGCACAGTTTCTCGCCGGTTGGGGGTTCACGTGCCAGTGTGCGCTGTGCGAGGCGGAGTCGCGCGGGTCGAGGCAGATGTTGCAGAAGAGAAAGGAGATTCTTGGGAGGATTGAGCGAGTGTGCGGAAAGAATACACCTAACAAGGGCGTGTTGCCGGACTCGGCTATTCGGACCGTGGACCGGCTGACGAAGCAGCTGGAGGAGTTGCACGAAACCGAGGTGTACGCCGGGCTGCCGAGGCTGGCGCTGGTGTATCCTGTCAACTGGCTTATTCAGGCGCATCGTGGGAGGAAAGCGCACGCTAAAGTCGTGCGGTATGCGCTGCGGCTGCTGCGAGAGTTTGGATTCCGGGCGCCGGCGGATGAGGATGCAAATTGGGAACCGAGAGAGATATACAATGGCAAGGGCGGAGCATCGCTGATGACGATTCATGTTGTCACGGCCTTGAAGTATGCGTCCGAGGCTTACAAGGCTCTGGGACGGACCGACTTGGCAGCCAGGTGCGAGGAAGCTGGGAGATTCGGCTATATGATGGTCACTGGGTTCGAGAATGATCTGGGGATTTTGAATGGTTAAGTCTGCTGTGACGAGATATGGTGTCTGAACGTTGCAACCAGATGGATTGCATATATGTGTATACCCTTATTCAAGGGATTATCCTGTCTTGCCTGGCATTCTTCTGTAATTTACTATCAACCCTTCATGAGCCCCTTTTATTCCGTCTGGTCTTCCCCGCCCGCTGCGGAGAGGAGAAAGCAACGATGCTCTTTCTAGTTCTTGAAAATATGACACCTGTAGACCTGGGTTGTTTTCGGTGCTCCCCTTTTCTTCTTCAGCTGGACAGCAACATCATGTACGGCATTGTTCTCTCAAATTTACGTTGCTGCCATTCAAAGTCTGCCCTTCTTCTCAATCTCCTCCGCTTCCCTCCTCTGCGTCAGCACCTCCTCCCTAGTCCTGACCTCCACCCTCCTGGGTCCCTCCTTCTTGAACTCCACAAGCACAACCCGATCAGGATCGCCTCCCCTTCCCGAATTCGCGAGCTCCGGCCCTGGTTTATCAAGACCGAGCACCAGTCTCCCATCGCCGGGCAACATGAACAGTGCGGTGGGGCTAATCACCTTTTCCGCCCAGGGAATAAGTGCCGAAGGGTGCTTTTTACCCTCTTTCGAGCCAGCAGGGCTAGTCGGTGTTCGTGATAGGAAGGATATGACCGCCGAGCGTTGCTCCGAGTAATGTCTCACTTTTTCGTCTGCGGAACATGAAGATGCGGCACTCCCGGTCAGAAACTGGGAGAGAAGCGTGAGGAGGTACAGCTGCGGAGGAAACAAGATGATGGATCCGTCGCGGGCCTTGTCCAGCCAAGCCGAGACGGTGTCGAACGTGGCAGCTGTGTGTTCTAGACCGCCGTCGTGTGTTGGGACTTGGAGAATGGTTTCCTGTTTGGGTCCGGCGTCGAGGCTGCTCGGGTCTGTGGATGACGGTCCGAGGGGAAGCATGTAGAGATACATTTGCGTACTGAAGCGTTTCGGTACATTGGTTGGTGTGACCCACCGAGTGAAGGGGAGGAGATTATCTGGGAGGAGAATTGGGTCATTAGATGGCTTCATAGTCTGCACCTTTTCACACTCCGGGGACTTACCGACATCGAGTGAGCCACCCAAACTAGCAACCCACGCGCCAAATCTCACTTGTCCAGAGTGCACTTTCTTCCTGCCATCTTCAAGTACGTCTGCAGGGACGTGTAACAATCGATCGTCGTCCTGCCGCAGAGCAAGCAAGATACCGCTCTCCTCGAAGGTCTCCCTAACAGCGGCGAGGCGGTATGGTTCGCCGTCGACGTGGCGAGCGGGCGAGTCCACGTCCGGGATAGGGCCCTCGTGGAATGATGAGAGGTTTCCGCCAGGGAAGACGTGAGCTGAGGGAAATGAAGTAGAAGTTCGGACTCTGTGCAGGAGCAGGACCTTGTTTGTTGGCGAGAGGAGGAGGATGCTATCCAGATTGTCAGGATACTTCTGTACAGGAATAGATGGAGTGATGAGGGTTGAGTCATACCTTGCACTTGTCCTCGGAATAGACGGAGGCGGCCGCTCTTTCGGTTTACCTCCTTCTGACTTGGATGAGTTATGTCTCTGGGACATTGTGAGCGTGAGATCAGGTCTAGACCTAGAGGAGCTAATGATGCTGAGACAGCTCAAGGTTGCTCGGCCGCCTATTGTCCCGCAAGTCCAGACCGGCGCACACTTGTGCGACAACCTGAATCCGACAGTTTTCATGGAGCAGTGGATTTGGGCCGCTCCAATGGATGAAATCAATTTTTTTGATGAGCTTGTGACTGTCGTTGATGGATGGTAAGGTTGCGACTGTGAGGGGCAACTTGAGCCGAGGTCCACCAGGGAATAGCACGTCGAGCTCTTCGCCCTACATGTAGTCGTCTTCTTCGCCCTCCGCGTCTTCCTCTCCGCTCTCCACTTCTTCCTCTTCGCTATACATTGGGTGCAAGGGAGGACTTGGTTTCAAGCGATACTCGGCATACTCAGCCTCATCGTTTCGCAGAGAACTGGCAGCGATGCTCAACTCCTCTTTTGCATCCACCTTGATTTGTCTGTTCGCGAAGGGTGCTTTGCCATGTGTCGCCGGAATTGTGTCATGTGCAAAGAGACCATGTGAATCTTGCCGGGCGTCTGAATTTAAATAGGTAAAATCATTTAAGAAGGGAAAAAGCACCGCGCGGGAATTTAAGAAGGAAAAAGGCACCGGGGCCATCCATGGTTTCTGCGAAAGTAGTTCCCCGTCGCTTTCAGCGCCGTCCACGGGAGAGTGACCAGATTGTGGGTTCAATGTAGTTCCGTGCCTTCAAGGTTGGACATGGGACTTCATACAATGGAAACAGCATGAAGGACAGCGCAGTGTGCAATCCTAGTGGTAGATAATTCGAATGTTGACGCAGCGAGTCCGGTACGTACACAGACACTGAATGGTGCTCACCCATGCAAGTGACCTGCAGTCTGCAGGACAGCAACTCTGGGCAGCCAGTCATAAGACAGACAATCCGCATCGCCGGTTCTGCCTTGCGAATACCACGGCGCTCTGTGAGGCGGAGCGCCCACCATGTCTGCCCGAGCCACAGTATAGCTCAGGTACCTCCTGGCTTAGTGGCCGTAACTCAGGCATACATAGAGGCATAGAGCATCTCTACTGCCCTTGCGGGTCTAGACGTGATCAAAGTCTTGCATGTTCAGCTGACTCGATGTCGATCGAACTCGCCCTCGCAATCCCAGCAACGGTTGATCTGTGCTTAAAGTTCGATGCCCAAACTTATCATGGGACTCTACCGACAAGTCGCTATTGCTGACAGTCTTGCAGGTATGGCAAAGAGCTACAAAAGCTGTGCTCCGCGCTTAAAAACGCGGACGTACAGGTCTCGGAACGTGTACTGCGACTGGATAACGGGTGGGTGAAGTTCACCCATCAACTCAACTTCCTCCAGCGCATCCAGCATGTCATGGAAGATGAGCACCGCGACGTCTGCGAGCAAACTCTGCGGGTGCTTCTTGGGAAGCTGGAAATTGTGACCGAGATGCTCCGGGGTCTCCTCAAGCTCGAGATGCCCCATGACGCCATCTTGGATCCTGGGTTCGACGTGCGGATACGAAAGACCAAGTTCGCTTTCAAGAAGGAGAGCCTTGACCGGGCCATCGAAGAGTTGGAGGTCTGGCAGAGAACCGCGGACCAGTCCTGGTTCCTGCTCATGAGAATCGCCGATTCTCAAGTCGACGACGCACTGAAAGAAAACACACCGACAGCGTACGAGCCCAGCACCGCCGTAGCCATTCCATCGGCCGCGAGTATACGGTCCGGCCTCTCCGGCGGAGCGTTGAAGCCTGGTCTGACCCTGAGTGCCGACGTGCTGTCCCAGATGACGACGCACCTGATTACATGCTGCCCTGCACAGATAGCTGAGCGGGTATATTCGACAGGACAGACCGCGGCCTATGTGTTGAACCACATACCCCTCAAGCCGTTCGCCAAGCGTGCTGTCATCAAGCAAAATGCGCGGGATTTGGCACAGAAACTGCAGCATGACGATCCGCACACGTTCGGTCTGCTCACCTGCAAAGGAATCGCCACGCCTTCCAGCATTCCGCCCGTTGCTGACGGAGAGGCCGAGCCGCAGCTTACTTTGACCATGATCTTCCGGATGCCGCCAGGCACGTCGAACCCGAGATGTCTCCGCGACCTCCTCCTCAACACGCCAGCTCCGCACTCGCTCTCGCTGCGCTACGATATTGCGCGGCAGCTTGCTAGATCGATCAGCTCTGTGCACACCTTCGGCTTCGTCCACAAGAACCTCAGGCCGGAGACGGTGCTCACTTTCGCCGGAGCCGATGGCCTGGCACAGTCAGTCTTCCTCGTCGGCTTTGAGCATTTCAGGCGCGAGGACCAATGGACCCAGCGCCGCGGCGACGACTTCATCGAGCGGAACCTATACCGGCATCCCTCCCGCCAGGGCGTGTATCCGCGAGACGACTACGTCATGCAGCACGACATCTACAGCCTGGGCGTCTGCCTGCTGGAGATCGGCCTGTGGCGGTCTTTCATCTCGTACGAGGAAGGCCGACAACCTTTAGACGCTGAGCTCTTCGGCATCGAGCCGCACGAGAGCAAGGACCGAGCGCGCGCGTTCGTGATCATGTCGGCCAAAGAGCACCTGCTGCTGCTGGCGCGGTGTCGGCTTCCGCAGTACATGGGGTCGAGGTACGCCGAGATTGTCGAGACGTGTCTGACGTGCCTGGATCCCGACAATGCGGACTTTGGGGACGCGCGAGAGTTTGAGGACGAGGACGGCATACGCGTCGGAGTGCGGTACATCGAGAAGGTTAGTCTGTCCGACGCTGTGTGATCTATGCTGCCATGTTGACTGTCTAGGTTCTCCTCCGCCTCAACCGACTGTATGTCTAGGTTGACGATGAAGGTGTGTGCCGCGCATGTTCTGCCCTGGCATCCTTATTGGCAGAAGGTAGATAATACCGTCAAGTCATCGTCGAGTCGTCTGATTGGGAGTTGACCTCTCAGATAATATTTGTCAATTGCAGGTAAGGTAGAGTGACAGGTCGAGCTCCAGAGCTGGAGACGTCATCCAGGCGGGCAGTGCGGGGGGCAAAGTGGCTGCAGCTTGTGTGGATCACCCATCTCCAGGGCCGCCAAGCGCTAAATTGCTCCTTGTAGCCAATAGGATCGACGCGTATACGGAGCTTGCTCCCTGTCTCTGTCAGCTACCTCTCTGTTAACCACCGCATATTCACTCCTTCCGGTTAAGTTCCCTTGGCCAATTGCACAGCCTCCGTCACTCTCTCTTTCCTTTAAAAAGGAGTCGACCCTCCACCGTCACCATAATCCTCTGTGTTCCCAACTTCACATACCGACGCAACCATGTGTTTCGGAAGCAAAGACAACATCCAGGACAACGACGCGCCCCGGCCAGCGCAGTTCGCTCCTCCACAGCCAACCTACGCATCTACTCCCGCAAAGGCGAGCATGCCCGTGTCCCCAATATCACCAGCATCACCCGCCTACCACCAACCACCCCAGCCACCACCAATGGCCGAGCTAGCAGCTCCAGAGCGAGACCGACCCGAGCTAGGCGGCGACGACATCGCACCTCCACGCGGCCCACCACCCTCTCACCGTCAAACATCCAACGACTTCGCTCCTCCCCCCGGCCCCCCCCCCCCGCAATCCAACAACCCCTTCCGCCAACAACCCACCACCACCACAACCTCAGACTACGCACCACCCCCCGGCCCACCACCCGCCTTCACCAAACAAGCCGACGACTACACCGCCCCTCCCCCCGGCCCGCCCCCCTCGCACTCCTCCACCCCGCAACACGACTGGCAGACCCTAGTGCCCGACACATCCCTCTTCCCGCCCCCGCCCGACATCTTCTCGGGCCACGACCGCTCCCCGGCCACAAACGCCACCGAAGCCGAAGCCGAAGCCGGCGAGGCCTGGTGCGCGTCGCACCCGCTGTCGGCACCCCTCGACCTCGACGCGGCTGTGCTCGACGGCCGGCGGAGCGGCAACGTGCGGCTCATGGCGCCGGAGGCCGGGCCGTTCAGGGGGAAGCTGGAGTGGCTGGGTGGCGGGGTGTGGAGGGGGAAGACGGACAGGAAGGCGGGGGATTATTGCTATATCGGGTATCCGCCGCTGTATGCCGTGAAGCGGGATAGTCCGCTTGTCGACGGTGGGGGCGGGGGCGGGAAGGGGAAGAGGACGGTTTACTATGAGGTGCGGGTGCTGGGGGATAACAAGAAGGAAGGGGAGGTCGCGCTGGCGATCGGGTATGCGGCGCTGCCTTACCCGAGCTTTAGGATGCCGGGTTGGCACAGGGGGAGTTTGGCTGTGCATGGGGATGATGGGCATCGGTATGTGAATGATCGGTGGGGGGGCAAGGATTTCGTGGGGCCGATGAGGAGGGGGGAGACGTATGGGCTGGGGGTTGTGTTTACGGCGTTGGGCGGGGGGAGGATCGAGACGGAGGTGTTTTATACGGCTGGGGGCAGGGAGGTGGGCAGGTGGAACCTGCATGAGGAGACGGATGCTGAGCAGGACCTGCCGGTTACGGGGCTGGAGGGGTATCATGATCTTGCTGCTGCTGTGGGGTCGTTTGGGGATGTGAGCTTTGAGGTTGTTTTTGAGCCGGGGAAGTGGGCTTATAAGGGGGTTGAGGTTTACTAGGTGGTGTACTAGGTGGTGTGGGTGAGGCGGGAGCTGAGGGAGCTGAGGCCGCGGAGGGCTGCAGCTGAGATAGAGTTTAGGTAGATGCCGTTTTAGTGCTTGACCCACTCAAATCTTTCCATTTCAACGCATTTCAACCATCTTTCAACGTCTCACTTTAACCACTGCGAACAAACATGTTTCTCATCAACAGGCTTGCGAGTTATTGAATGAGATGTCGAATTCCGGGGACAAAGAATGGGATAAATATACAGACGAAATCAGGTCCATCGCCTCGGAGGACCTGCATGAGACGCGCCCGAACCGATGGACCGGTCCGGCATCGACGTGGCGGAAGCTGACGGCCGAAGACAGGCAGACGTATGCTGCGCTCGAGGCTGTGAGGAACCGCGACCTGTCGGTGCATTTGTATAATGCTTTTGCGCTCAAGCGCGGCGGGTATCGCGGTGGTCCTGACGCTGAGGTGAGGTTTGTGAGAGATCATTGTGGATACAACGGCTGACGGGTTTTTAGGACGTTAACAAGGAAACTGGCGCGCTAGCTGCGAGTCACGATGATGCTTGGGGCCCGGATAAGGCGTGGACTGCCTGGCCCTTGAGCTTGGACCGCGTACCGCCGACGGATTTCATGCCGAGAAACGACGACGACGACGAGGATGGTCGCACTTTTCGCCGGCCGGTGAGTCGTGCGGGTCCTGGCACCGAGCTGGAGGAGGAACTGTCTGCTACGATTCTGAGGCTTGCGAAGGAGAAGTTCCGACAGAGGGGTCTGGGCGAGGAAGACGCGCCAGTGCAGCAGGCCGTCCGCAGCGTTGAGACTAATGGTGGCGAGGAGAGCGATATCTCGCTGCCCAAGATCAAGCCTGAACCTCAGTCTGGCCTCGAGGAAGAGGATGAAGAGGAGGCGGAAGTGGAGAAGGTCGAGCCTGAGGCTCCGCTAGAGGCGCGGTCGAAACGTCAACGAACGGGGTCGCCTATGCTCATACCGACAGTTTCTGCGGACGACGAGCTGTCTTACGAGCTCTTGCGTCCGGTGACGCGGCACCTCCTGACGAAGCTCGATAAGACGCTCACTGTGCTTCACAACGCACGTGTGGCGGGCATTGCCTATGGCTCGGATTCTGAACAGGAGGAGAGAGTGGAGGAGGCACAGCACAAGTCTCCGACAAACCGTTCCAAGCGAAAAATCTGGCTGGGAGACGATGAGGACCCTGAAGTGCCAGCTAAACCGACATCCCGCAAAATTGAACTGCACACGCCTCAAGAGGGCGAAACAGAACGGGAGATGAGAGTGCGGCTAGCCAGGAAATATCATCGTCGCATTCCGCGCTTCTCGGACGATGAAGGCGAGACTACAGCGGCAGAGACAGGAGGCAGCCGAACGGATCGGAGGCAGAAGAGGACAAGGGTGACGACACGATCCATGTCCCGAAAGTCTCCCGGAAAACCTGACCCCGACGTCCACCGAGGGAAGCGACTCGACGACTGGGCCCTGAGAGACTGGAGCGATGTGCTAGGCGCGGCTGCCCTTGCGGGATTCTCGCCCAACGTCATCGCGCGAGCGACGCAGCGGTGTGCAGACCTGTTTGGTCAGGGGATGGAGTTCAATACCCTTGCCGAGGAGCCGGCTACAGGTCAAAACAAAAGGAGTCGGACGACGAGATATGTACCTGGTGAACAGGTACTGCCCACTGACGATGAGGAAGTGGACGAGACGGAGGGTTATCGGAGCGAGGCCGAGCAGATCCGTGCCGTTAGTCGAGCGTCTAGTGTCATTTTAGACGGCTCGTTGTCTGAAGAGGACGAATCAGCGGGTACTACTCGACGAAGCCGACAAAGGGGACGTGGCCAACGAAGCCGACGAAGCTACTCTGTCGGCCCGTCAGTTGTGCGGCTGTATTGTCCATACCCGACCTGCTCTGGAGCAATCAACGGGTTTTCACGTCGGTCCAACCTGAAACAGCACCTCGTTGTCGCACACGGCAAGAACCCCGACGTCGTTTCCGAGGATGAAGACGACAGGGACGAGGTCCACGGCGCGGTGCATGTGGACGGGTTCTTGAAGCCCATACGACCGAGAAAGGGCTGGAGAGGAGGCGACATCAAGGAGAGCAATGCGAGGAAACAGCTACGTGGCAGGAAGAAGACGAGAGCCGGCACTCCGCCGCCCAGACACTTCTACTCGGACGACGGCTACTACGCGGAAGTCAACGACGACGACCTCATTAAGAACGAGGACGATCAAGATTACGTATAGCCACGCTCGCTAATCGCTAGATACCCAAACCACAACCACTCCCATCCCACACCTGCCCACCCTCCTCATTTCTTCACCGCGAACTGCCGTTCAACCTCATCAGCAAACTCCCCAATCGTCTCAAACCGCCACTCAAATCCCAACTTGCCCTCCTTCGTCAACTTCTCGACCGGTCCGGCACACCGATAGTCCCCCTCCTCCCCGCCACCCCTCGCAATCCAGGCGCTCCTCAACCCGATCTGCTTAGCGGGTACATGGTCGTGGACCAAGCTCACGGCGACATGCAACAGCTCGCCCTTCTCCTTATCCACCCCGAAATCCGACTTGGCGTGCTCAAACAGATACCGAAAGTTGTTCAAGCTGGGCTTGTAGCTCCCGATGTTCTCGGCGGTGTACACGCCGTCTATCTTGGCCGGCGCAAGCTGGTTCTTCACCGTCCGCTCAATGTTCTCGTTGGACACGTTGCTCAGGATGATGAGCTTGTAGTGCTTGTTAAGCCGCTGCAGTCCCTCGACGGTATCCGGGAACGGAGCCCAGCGGCCGGGCGCGGTGCCGATCTTCTCTACCTCGGAGTCGGGCGGGAGGGAGACGCCTAGCTCGGCGGCGAGGGACTTGTAGGAGGAGATGAGGTTGTCGTTGTACAGCTGCTTGGGCTGGCTGAGCCACAGCTCGTGGGAGAAGTGGTTGAAGCGCTCTACTGCCACCAGCGGGTTGGCGACGTAAGGGTGGGTGGCGGGCAGTTGGGAGAGTAAGGAGGCGAGGTCGGAGATGAGCCCTGATTCCCAGTCTATGAGGGTGCCGTAGCAGTCGAAGGAGAGGGCTTTGAAGGTTGTGAGGTCGGGTGACTGGGTTGAGGTGGACATCTTGATGGGCTTTGTTGAGTTTGGTCTGTGGAATCAGGGTGGTAGTTGGTTGATGTAGATGTGACTGGCTGCGATAATCTCAGACTTCTTGGGAGTAAGACTGCCATTTTATATGTCTATGTGAACTGTGTATCTTGCATTGCTATCAGTGGTCTTACTGATTAAGATGACGACGTGCATGAAACGCCCTTCCGGCGACGGGATACACGGCGATAAAGTGGGGCATTTTCGGGGCGGTCGACGGAAAGGCGCGCTCAATCTCATGTCTCCGCTTCGCCGATCTGAGTGTCGGTCTGTCCAAAACAGCTGGTCCAAAAGAGTCGTATGTGGTCGGAACAGACAAGCCGACATTGAGCTCATGTGCGGACAATTTGATAAAGATAAGAGCTAACAAACAAGAACTCGGAACGACACACACATTTTACATCACAGCTTGAGTACCTTGCGTCACGAAGTGCTAGAGCCGAGTCTGGTGAATTCCTTGAGACTAGAAGATGGTGGTAACGCCTTCCCTGCCACGCACATGGCCCTCATCTACACCCAACCAGAGACCGAAATACCAACCCCAGCAGATCCGACATGTTGCATCCGTCTACCATCAAATAGCAAAAGAATGCTACGCAAGAAAACCGTCCAGGCTACCATCCACACTGCCATAGCCACACGAATGAGCTGCCTCTAAGAGCTCACCAGTCATCCTCCTGGTACTGAAGGCAATCAGCCGCGACTATCTGATGGCAGCTCAGTTGGGGTACTTTCCATGGTCCCAGGGCTTGGCAATCTTAGCGCCATAGGGCTTGGGACTCCAGCGGCGACCGCGTCCGTGGACCGGCTGGCGCTGGTCGACACCACGGTCGACTAGCGGCTCGCGGGACCACTGGCGCTCGCGAACTGGGGAGCGAGCGCGGTAAGTCGCAGGGTGCCAGTAGTCGGAGCCCCGCGGCTCGCGGCCGGTTGGGGACCGAGAGCGGCGACGCTCGTTGTTCGCAGCACTGCCTGGAGCGGTAGTAGCAAGGCGGGCTCCCAACGCGATGCCCTCGAGGAAAGCCGCCTTGACTCTGGGATCCTGGCTCTCGCTGCTGGTGCCACCCGTTCCCATCAGATCCTGGATGTTTTGAATCAGTTGGGCTTGCTTGTCGATGGGGTTGTTGACATGCTTGGCCATAGCAGGGCTGTAGTTACGAGGAGGGGTGTCATCTCTCGGCTCGGTCTTAATGAGACGCTGGGGGAAACCGTGCTTGTGACCAGCATAGCCAGGCTCGATCTGACGATGGTTGCCATGATACGGAGGCGCCAGACGCCACAGCGGGCAGTCGACTCGAACGTGAGGGGCCAAAGCCGTCTTGGCGCAGAGGTTGCAATGGTCGGTCTTCTTGATATTCATAAAGACCACAGATTCAAGCCCGCCCTCCAGTCTAATGATACTCGTAGGAAAGCCTTGGTCGGAAATCTCCAACAGCAGATATCCACCTGACATTCCAGGATATCGCTGAGTCGACAGAGAGTATTTACGCCCCTTCAGAACCTGGCGCAGCCTGTTGTGGACAGCATCGTCAGAGATCTGGCCGCTGAACTGGGCCACGAAGTAGAGTGGGTTGACCTGCGGGATATGCCAGGTACTAACAACCCGCAGTGCTTTGTACGCGGCGTCTTGCTTCGCCGACACTGCGCTGTGGAAAGGACCCGAAGTGAAACTCTTGTCCCTGACAGTGACAGTGCACCGGTACGTCTGCGGGCCCATCTCCTCGCCCTCAAAGGAGGGATTGAACCTGCGCTTCTGACACTCCAACGACAGCAACTGCGTCGGAGGGAACTTGAGCTGATGCTTAGCGAGGAAGTATCGACCAGCCTCGGAGGTGATCCAATCCGCGGCACTGCACTCCGCTCCAGTTCCTCCCTGGATTGCAGGGTGACGGGAGGCATAGTAGCTCTTAGCCGGAGCAAGACGCATTGGGAGAGTGGAAGACTTGGTCTTCTCTTGGGTCTTGACGTTCAGACCTGATTTCGGCTGGGCGGGGCCACTGCCGCGAACGGTGCCGGTGGCCACCTCGTTGTAACCCCTGTAGCGCGGAAAGGGAGGAGATGATGTCAAAATCTGGCCGGGCTCTGAGAAAGGCTTGGGTTAGTAGTGGTGGGCTTCAAGGTCAGGGTAAGTGTTCAAACCCTGGTCGAGTAAGCGAGGTTGGCCGTCCGCCATGTCTGGATGGAAGATTAGAAGAGCTCATATGATTGACAGATGTCGAAAGTGTCTATACCAATGTCGTTCGAAGACTCGCCGGTCTCGATATTCATGGCCACAAGGGCATCAGAGAGTCTCGTCTCGAGCTTGAGTGCTGGGGGGCCTCCAGAACCATGCGGAGGCCCGCCGTTGCTATTGCCTCCCATGTTGTTGTTGGAGGTCATCATGGAAGTCTGGCCAAAGATAATGTCAGACATTTTCGTCGTTTGCGGATGAAGAAGCCCACAAACTTGTTGTCGCGTATCCCAAAAGAGATGGAATCAAGAGCGCGCAATGGTGATACCACCAGGAGAGAGTCGGTGTGAACGCGTCAGGCACGCGTGAGGGTCAAAACGAGTGGAAGTTCAGCAACGTTGCTGAACAAGAGGGCGGAGGAGGTGGAATGGAAGAGGTGAGGAGGACAAGGAGTTGGAAAAGAATAGAATGGAGAGCTGACGAGACTGTCCGCTTTCAACACTCAAAGCCGAAACAGGAAAAGGAGAGGGTTCAGGAAACAAAACGATGGCTACAAGAGGAAGGCGCGATGAGAGCGAAGGCGCGACGCGAGAAAGGTGACGTCAAGCGATAAGGTACGTACCTGACTGAGTGGAAGTTGAGGAAGGAACGATGGTGGTGGTGATGTTGTTCAGGAGAGTTATCTCGACTCCCAACACTTCAGAAGTCTTCAATACTTCCCGATGATCAGCCTGGATAAAGTCCAATACAAAGCTTGTGAGCGGTTAGGACGTGGAAATCAACAAAGCGCGTTGACTCCACGGGTTGGAGGGTTGGAGGGTTGCTTGATGGAGTGGACAGCGATGCGGTACAGCTAGCACGTACCTACTTCATACACCTGCACTTGTGAATTCACCCATCAGGGGCACCTTTGCTGCGGCACAAACGGCGGTTGACTCTGAAAATTTCATACAAACGCGTTATGACGCTAGAGGTTCAATGACAACATGGCCTTTGACATGCACCATGCCGAAGTTCAGCCTTGAGTCAATACAGGTGAACACCACCTGCATCAAAGACAGAATCTGACAATCAGAAAAAGGACGATGTCAGGGCCTCACCCTTCTCCCAGCGCCTGATGTTTTCGATCTGTTGTTGATACCAGACATCCAGAGTCCCCTTCTCCACATACCCCATGTGAGGCGTCAACAGCACCTGACTCCTACCGTCCTGGCCCCATTTGGTGGTCCTCCATTTGCTGTCAAGCGGAAGTGGCTCAATGTTGAACACATCCAACGCCGCCGTTCTGATTTGGCCCTTTTCCAGCGCCCCGATCAGATCCTCCTCTACCACCAGCGGTCCTCTCGACGTGTTCACGAAGATGGCCGTCGGCTTCATCAGGGCCAGGTCGCCAGCGGCAATGACACCTCTCGAGCGGTCCGACAGCACAAGGTGAATGCTGACCACATCCGCCGACTTGAACAATTCCTCCTTGCTGACGACCTTGAACGTCTTCTCGCCATTAGTTTCGACCGGTAGACCAGCCGCCTTGGCCTTCTTATCGGCCGCCTCCTGGGTCAGATTACTGCTCCACGCAACGATGCGCATACCGAATGCAAAGCTCATGATTCTCGCAACCGCAACACCGAGTCGTCCGAGCCCGACCGTCCCAAAGACCTTCCCCGACAGGCCCGCGGCGTAGCTCGTCTGCCAGCCGCCTGACTTGACTGACGCATCGTCTGGCGCGATATTGCGGGCCGCAGCAAGAATCAGAGCTACGCAGTGCTGCGTGGTGCTATCGGCGCCAACGGACTTGGCTGGGCCGGTATCTGCTGCGCCGGCGACGGGGATGTTGCGCTCTTTCAGCGCTGCGAGGTCTAGTGACGCGTTACGTGTACCGGTAGTGAGCAGCAGTTTCAGATTCGGGAGACGGGCGATGAGCTCTCGTGGGAAGGGCGTGCGCTCTCTCATTGTGCCTGATGCTGTCAATTACACTGTGCGCAGACGGGGGAGCGGCAGACAGACGTACATATGACCTCAAACGCTTCGAGTCTCTTGGCAAGCTCATCCTTGACACTTTGCGGTGTGTCCGGGTGGTTATATGGGAGGAGGGTGTCCCTGAAGATGGTCACATCGTACCCGGCAGGGTCGAGCTGCTTAAAGTGCGGCACGGACAGTCCCTGGTAGTCGTCCAGGACCGCAATCTTCAGTGGCGCCATGTTCGTGATTTTGTCTTCGGCTGCGCTAATAAACTTTGCTTCTAAAGACACTGCGTTTCAACCCGAGGCAGTTGAACACTTGTTGTGATACTCTCAAGCTTATGAAGCAGTCAGAATAAGCCCGGAATATCGATATAGGGTGGCCGAAAGCCGGAGCATGTTCCGGGTTATGTTGATGCCGTCATCTGCCGGTCCCCGCTCGCCTTTGGTTCCCCGCATTTTTGGCCCCTTTCTTGGGGAAAAGGGGTTGGCCGCCTAGACAAAGGAACGAAAAACATACATTAGAATACATTTAATCAGCACTAATCAGCACAGACAGCTGTATTAGTTCAAGTCTTTCTGTTATTACATATTGCTTACTCCTATTCTATTTCCCTATCTCTTTCAAACGACGATAACTTCAAATGCAAATTGATACCATGTTTATGTAGCTTCCCATCAGATTATCCAGTCAAGCTCCCAAGTTCAGCTGATTGAGTGTCTCAACGGCTCTCTGACTTCTGCCCCGGTCGTGGCTCTCTTGCTGCGAAATGGATGCCAAGATGAAGTCAACGAGAGTACGTATGACATGGCAGCAATGCTAGTGACACAAAAGTATCTCTGTTCTAGTCTTCCAGACCCCCATGCGCAGAGACAGCGCCGTTCATAACCGACGTTCTCATAATACAGTGAAGGTTGGCGGTAGAAAAGTGATCTATTCGCCTCACAGTCGATAATAGATTTCTGGAGACTTGCACCGTCGAGTCTTGGCATAGATGACATGTGCATGGTAAATCTGTCTGCGCCTGAGTTTCTATCGCCATGTCTGTAGATGCTGAGATTATCAACGCCTTGGGGACGAGGACATACTAAGCAATGAACTCCAGATGCATAAAACCAATGGTCTAGGTGTCAGTCTTGGTAGTCCCAATGTTGGCGACCAGTGTAGGACCACCAATATCAAAACTTTTGGGGGTTTCCCGGGTAATAAATGACTGGCTGTCTTTCTTATAATAGACAAGTCATGTTCTCTGGACTGATCCCTTTATGAGCATAAGACAAGTTATAGACCTAGCCCCCAAGGGTCTTAGCATTTCCGAGGCATTGCTCAAAGAGCTACTAGTGCTGGGCATACTATGCCCTGGCTAGGATTTGTGAACGACTTCCTCATAACCCAGCCTGGCAGCCCCTTTATTTCTCAACTGGGCCTGTTAGAGCTGGTCTCAGTCCTCAGTTGTTCAATCTGACTCCTGAGGGTTGAAAGCAATCGAAGTTCGACGTAGAGCTGGAGAAAACGCACCGGTTTGGCAACAGTTGACAGTCAGGATGTCACTACCTAAGCAAGTGGAAGAGCTAAATCCCACAGTATTTCGACGATTAGTTTAACAATGTCTACTCTGCCTTGTTTGATTGAAAACTGAATATCAAGGACTCATCTCCAACCTTGTTGTATCTAGATTTTTATGCTAGACTACGTTCATTTGTTTTACGACTTCCAGTCATCCTTTCTGCATATTTGCAGCACAAGTGTGTCGACATATACAGTCATATAGAATGACATATAAAGTGTGTTTCGGATTAGGGTTTTGGCAACAATACTGTCTGGGTGCGGGTTATGTCTTTGTTGTAGTGTTCTGAACAAGGTGCATAGAGCAGTGGAATGATTCATGTGGAGGCTTAGAAACTTGAAGCAGAGATTATTCAAGAAGTATGACTGTGTCGCTAGTTTGAAATGAAGTTGAATAGGGGACAAACTATGAGCGTATTGACTATATCTTGGCTTTGAATCATAATGAATAGTGACTTAGTGGTCAAGCGGAGTCAACATACAGTATTGTTTTCACTGCGCTATTGTCGTCACCTTATTATCGTATCTCTATTGTAATGTTCTTTGAATCTCCTATAAAAGGTGTTTCTTGTTCTTTGGAACAGTTCCGTACCAGATCAACACCTTACTGTCAGCTACCACCTGGAAGACTATCAACAACATCCACAATGTCTACACCACATTCGGAGAGGAAGCCCACTGATGCTAAGATTTGGAAGAAATTCAACCTTCCAGCGAAGTACGACATCGTCCTCTTGGCACCAATCCTGAACAAAGAGCTTGGGGCAGAGAATGACTACTGGAAGCTACCTCTAGATCAGGTAAGAAGATGACTACTTTCTTTTCAAATATACAACATTAATAATGTATAATAGAAGGAAGGTACAGATCAGTGGGCTTTGATGGTTCTTGAGGAGACTCCGATTGTAAGACTACTCAGTTATGATGTTTTCTATTTGTTCTAATGACAACAATAGGAGAAACTACAAGGTCTAGAAGAGAAGGCTGAGCCGGCTAAGAAGAAACCGAACGATGAGTGGGAAGACGACAACCCTGCCGACAAAGCTGCCGACAAAGCTGCCGACAAAGCTGCCGACAACCCCCAGTAAAGATCAAATCGACAGCACGACCACCTGCACTACGCCTCCTTCTTTTCGTTTAGACGTAGACTAAACCCTAACGTTGATGGAGTCTTATGATTCCAAACAAATCGTTCTGTTACTCCAACAGTGGGTGCCACGATTTATTCCCTTGTCTTTGCCAGCTTGATAGATGTTGTGCTACTTCCCCGTATCTATGAAGCTTCCATGGGCACACTGCCAACAGTGCTACCAACATCAGCTAAGTATTTACACTCCCTCAGTTCGAGTAAGCAGCCTCATTTGTTTCCCAGGCGTGTCCTTGCCCCGTTTGGTTTTATTCGCGCAGAAGAGCCAGATACCGAGGGTGATAAGTGTCAAGCAGATTGATATGGTAACATAGATCCAGAACCATGGCGATATATGCTCCCCTTCTTTTGGTTTCCAATCGAAGAAGGACATAGAGAACAGAGTCTTTGTTTGGATTGAGGTTATTAGCCTTGAGAGAAAACAAGTACTGGAGGGAATAGATCTCACCCACCGCTACAAATGTTGCGGGCAAGAAAATCATAGTCAGCAATGCGATAGACCTCATTTGACTCGAGTCTCGTCTCGTTCGTACTGCGATTTCCATATTCGCTTTGGCATGAGCCTGCATAGTTCGTTAATCCCACAATCATTGATGTAGCCATGAGATTGTGAATGACGAAAACATGATAGACTCGGCACATACCAGTTCTGTGGCCATGGTCATTCCCTCCATTATCATATCGCAGTCCCGAACCTTCTCATCGTATTCCATGGTGATGGCTGTTAGCCGTTCTCTGATCATGACGCCCCCTTCGCGCATTGCCCGGTGGAAGCTGACTGCTGGTTGAATCTGATCCTGCGCAGGTTGAACCGGGCTACAACCGGGTTCAGAGCATGCCGCCGTTTCAGAACACTCTCTCTGCGATAACTCATCGATATGAGCAATCATTGAGGAGAGCTGTTGCTTCCATTTCTTCAGTCCATTCGACACATAACATATGGCCATCCAGAGATTAACAGAGTCTGTGGTCGACATATCCTTCTCTTTCGCACCCCTCGATTTCCAGTCATACGTATCATTCTGTAGAAGGTTGGATACAAATTGGAATCTTTGAGTGACACCTTTCTCAACAAGTTCAAACTGTCTTTTCCGTTCAAGCTCAGCGAAGATCCCCGGAAGGAGCAGAGGGTGACAGGTAGCATAACTTGCGGACTTCAGACGACCCGTGATCTCGTTGATGTTCTCCGGAGTACAGCCATACACAATCGCATACGTAGAGTGAGTCGAGGGAATATAAGTCGCTGAAAGAGCCATGTCTCCGACCCAGGTGTTGGCCGTTCGACAGTTGTACACTGCAAGACACGACAAAGTGTTAACAATCCGTCTCGCGCAGTAGGCATGAAAAAACTTACCAATCGCAGGAATGTCATCCCTGATCCTGACTATATGAGTTCTATTGAACAATGCATTCTCACCGGTGCAGATAATCCTGACAACAGAAGCATTGACTTGCATGCATTTGATTATCTTCTCAAATGTGTCTTTCCCCCAGGGCAGATATCGCAAGAGAGCTGGATTGGTCTTTTTCTCGAGTTCTTCTGCTCTACCTGCAAGTCTAGCCACGCGGCACAAGAAACCGTTAGCTTTAACTGTACGTCACGAGTCGATATGTGCCATGAACGCCGATTGGGGATCGTAAACATACATGACCGCGAGCCCCCTTTTGAAGTCGTTCACCTTAGGAATATGATTCTGTCCATGTCAGTCGTTAGCATCCATATCATGACTGCCCGTCCGCCTCTCCAGAAATAGTAATGGCAAATGCGACTACATACCTCAGAAAGCCATTCTTTCCACTCAGATTCAGTGGTCAAGTCCTTACAGAGAGAATACTTCTATCCAGAATGTGTCAGTTGTTCGGAAAACTTGGCAGCGAGAAAAAATGGGTAATACCAGGTCTCTGAATATCAAGACCCTGCTTTGCTTCGGTTGCCATTCGAGAACTTCCAAATCACTACGCCGGAACTCTTGGTGAGCCATCCTTATCCAGTCCATGCTCGGTCGAGTCACAATGTAGGCAGGAGACTTTTTTTTGACTCGAGGAGCAAATTCAACGGGTGCTTTTGACAGAGAAGATCGTGTAGCTTCGGACTGAAGTCTAGGCACTGGAAGTTGGGGGCTGGGAAGGACTCTTGAATTATCCAAAGAAGCAGCCTGGTCTAGTTCAGGGTTACAGACAGAGCACAAGGTAATACCCCGTGGTGTTACAGACAGCCTCGAGGCACATGTACCACACATTGCAGCAGAGAGTACCAACCAGTGATGCTCGAATACGCCAAGCCGAGAGTTAGTGTACCAATTCGGTTGTCTGCATTACATGTTCGTAGTGAATGCTTCTCACTGCCATGTGTCGGCATTTCGTAGGGCGGAAGGTTTGATGAGCGTGTAACCTCCTGTGGGCTCTTACTTAAGCTTGTGAGCTATGAGATTGTCCACCAACCGTGTTGTAAGATGCTGAGGTGCTTTGGGAATACTGTGTTCGAGGCAGGAAAGGAATTGCCACACTGACTGTGTTTCCCCTGAGCACATAACATGTAGAATGGTGAGGATTGAGGGAGCAAGCAAGCAATTCCTCTCAGTGACTGATACTACTAAGTCAGGACACAAGAAGCTAATGGAGTCCTGAAGAGTTGAGAACTTAAATCATTGCCTAATATCAAGCACAAACATGTCCTTCGTCATAAGCTATTATGTTTCCGCATTGTTCAGCGTCAAAATATGCTTGTAAATGCGCAAGTGGAACTTCAGCAATGTATACAGCTTCGAGATTCAGTCTCGGGCAACGGTATGAAATGTGGCGGTGAATCCGATGGCCTGTTGAAGCGTTGTATCACAAGGCACGATGAACCAGCCACCACTGGTGTTCAGTGTTGTACCAGACAGGCCCCATCATAAGAATGCTACTTCGGCTGCTTGCTTTAGTGCGTGGCCAAGGCAGAATCGCGACACGACACACGCCGAGTCAGAGCGAAAGCAGCTGCTAGCGATGTGCAAGAAGCTGGCACATCCGAGGACAGTAGTGTACAGTCCGGAAAGACTTCGAGACGTGGAACTAGAAATTGAATGAGAACTGTGTAAAACCTGCATGGGAATCTGAAGAATGATGAGGCCAGGCATGAGGAAGCAAGAGGAGAAGGAAATCACATGAACATTCGTTGATAAAGCCTGAGCGCCATGCTCCTTAGACTTCACTCCGTCTACATCGTGCTCCGAGTCATATACTCATATATCCCGGTGGCTGAGGCCGGAATCTGGACAGGGTTCTCCGGCGAAGGACCTGGAACGACAACCCGGACGCTAATCCTGGTGCGGGTGATCACCTACCCCGAACTCCACGAATTCCCCCATATTTCCCCAGATTGTGAAACCCCGCATTTCATCTTAACCCAGGGTCTTGCTTCTTCTCCCCGGCACCGGCACCGTGCTCCGGAGCTAACCTACCAGCTCCCGACAATCTGGTTCCAATGTAAGCCTGACAGCTTACTTGTTTCCCCAACGCGCTCGCTGCCATGCGCGGCGTAGCAGTATACGGAGAGAAGGGGAGACGGCAAGAATGACTTAAACTCGGTCCAGGACCCTTCTCTTATTATCGTCTATCGTCCCTCGCATATCTCAGAGGCAACTTCCCTCTGTTGTGTATCATTGCCGTCTGCCTTTTTCTTCTCTATAACACCCCTACCGCCTGCTTATTTCTGGCGACTCGTTCGACTTGGCCAGTGTTGCCATGGAATCACCAACTCCCGACAAGACCATGAGGAAGGGGACAGTCCATGTGGAGGATGGCCACGACTCTGAGAGCAAGGAACCCGTGCCCGCTCTCAAGCTCGACCACAACGGGCTGCCCCTGGAACCGCAGCCCAGCGATCACAAGGACGACCCTCTGGTACGCTGCCTCGTCGTGTTGTTGAGATCGACCGCTGATATCGTCTGGAACTCTAGAACTGGCCCATCTGGTACAAGTACTATGTGCTGACATTGCTCTGTCTGCTGGCCTTTGTGGTACAATGTGCGTCTTGGTGCTTCTCGCTTCGTCCTCAAAGCTGCTCTGTTCCCTGTCTGACCAAGAGCGACTCATGGTTGGCGCCGGCATGGTCCCCGCCGCTTTTGCTCCCATCGCCCAGTCTTACCATGTCACTACCCAGAAGGCGAGTTACCTGACGACTTCTTACACGCTGCTGGGTGGTCTCACGCCGCTGCTCATGACGCCGTATGTAAACCTGTACGGCCGACGTCCTGCCTACCTGGTAAGCTGGCCAGCCACATTGGGGAGACAGTGACAAGCTTGGCTGACCCGAAGTTGCGTCTTATCAGATATTCACCCTCATCGCCATCGGCGCCAATATCGGTTCGGGATTTGCGCCAACATATGCCACCCAGATTGTGTCCCGCTGCTTCGTCGGCGTGGGCGCTAGTGTGGCGCTGGCCATCGGCGGCGCGACGGTAAGACCTGATCTATCTTGCCGTGACGTTCCCCATGGCAGTTGAAACGAGAAACTTCCCATGGCTGACGATCTCTCCTTACAGATTTGCGACCTGTTCTTCCAGGGCGAGCGCGGCAAGTTCATCGGCTTCTACGCGCTGGCGCTGACAAACGGGCCGCACTTCGGCCCCATCGCGGGGGGCTTCATCGCCAAGAACCTGGGCTGGCGCTGGATCTTCTACATCAACGCGATCATGATGAGCTTCATCCTGGCCATCTACCTGGTGTCCTTCCCTGAGACGCTCTTCTCGCGGACCGAGTTCAGCAACCTCGAGAACCGCAGCTACTGGGGCCGGCTGGCGTTCCGCGGCAAGGTGCTGGACCGCAAGATGAAGGCGTCGGACTTCCTGAATAACTTCCGCATGCTCAAGTACGCGGCCGTGGTGGTGCCGTGCGTCTACTACATGACGACCAATACGTACGGGTCCATCATCTTCGTGCTCACGGCCTCGAGCATCTCGGAGAAGCTGTACCACTTCGACACGGCCCAGAACGGCGTCCTCCTCGGCGTGCCCCTGACGCTGGGCTGCCTGATCGGCGAGGCCTGTACGGGCTGGATCTCGGACTGGCTGATCAACCGCTACGCCCGCCGCCACGACGGCCACCGCAAGCCCGAGGCACGCCTGCACCTGGCGTATCTGGGACTGTTCCTGCCTGCCGGTCTGATCATCCACGGCGTCTCGGTCGCCCACCGTGCCCCGTGGATCGCACTGGCCATCGGCATGGTGGTTGCGTCCATCGGTGTCCAGGCCGGCACCACCCTGGTGTACTCGTACTGTTCCGACTGCTACAAGCCCCAGGCGGCCGAGATCTCGACCATCATCAACCTGTTCCGTCAGATCTTTGCCTTCACCATCGGCTTCTACGCCATCCCCTATGGCACCGGCCACGGGTACGACGTTGCCTGGGGCACATTTGCGGCCATCAACTTTGTCACGTGGCTGCCGGTCGTGTTCCTCATCTTTCGCGGTGAGGCTATTCGCGCCAAGCAGGGTGTGCCCAAGATGCATGAGGATCTGTAGGTTAGTACTGGGCGTCTCTAGCAGGGCTCATATGGTCTCCGGGTTCGCGAGAGGGAAAGAGAGGCAGTGGAGAACCAAAAGGTAGACGATGAAGGAGAGCAGGAGAGCCGGAGATTGTCTTCTTGTCAGAGAACCCGAGAAGAGAGGACGCACGAGCGTCAATCATCTTCGTACGATATAGTGCTCTTTATAAGGCAAATTTAATGGACAACAAGTCTTTGGTTATCTTCACTTTCAGTGCTACTGTAGTGTTGAAGGGAGAAGTCTTTAATACACATGCAAAGAAAAACATAGTTCAGCCATAGCAATACCATCGTACACCCTCCAACGTACGACTGAATGACCCAACGAACGACATATGGCCAGTTCGTCGTACGACATACCAGCCTGCCGGTCTTGTAATCAAGCGGTGCTCGGCGTCGTATGCAGCTAACTACCGAGAACAGATATGCCGGTTTCCCGGTTGTGTTGATCATTTGCGGAGCTGTAAATGTTCAGCTGACGGGCAGAGACGAGACTGCAGAGCGAGGGAAAAAGAAAAGAGGGGCGGGGACATGCATCCCGGAGTCCGGATATGCCCCGGCCGTCATTTCCGGTGAACCGGAATAGCCATCCGGAATGCCAAGCCCGGAGCCCGGGGAGCATCATTACGCTGCGCCAGACCAGCACTTCAACTGAGCAGGAGGCTAGATCGAGTCGATAAACTTCTGCCAAGAGAATCTCGATCACAGTGGTCTACCGGGTCTATTGTGATCTCACATTCCTATTTTCCTTACACTCTTTCTAGTGTTCATTCCTCTTGTTAGCATCCAAGCTATAATACCCCTATCCCCAAGACTCGTTCTTTACCTAAATGATAGCCTGTTCATTCTGACTGTTTAAGATCATCGCCCTCACCATTACCGAGGGCGCCATCCTCATCATCACCAGCTCTTTCCAACATCCCGAACAGCTATCTCTTCTCTGGCCCAAACAGTCGCTCGCGTGTGACAAACTCCGCACTGCACCACACTGACCACACCCAGAGAAGACATATCCCATATCCCACGGCCCAAAGATATACCAACACAAATCATGGCGTCCCCATCATCCTTCTCAGTCATCATAGTGGGCGGAGGCATAGGCGGCCTAACAATGGCGCTCTCCATCGCTCACCACGTGCCGGGGCTCAAGCAGATCACCGTCTACGAGCAGGCGCCCCAGTACGGCGAGATAGGCGCCGGCATCGGCATCGGCGTCAACGCGGGCCGCATCCTCAAGCGCCTCGGCGTGTACGACGCCGCCAGCGCCATCTCGGGCAACCGCAACGGCATCCACCGGCAGCTGCGCCGCTGGGACACCGGCGAGGAGATCGTGACGGTGCGCGCCATGGACGAGACGGAGGACGGCGTGCGGCAGCTCAGCGTGCACCGTGCCGAGCTGCTCGACGTGCTTCTGGCCAAGATCAAGGACACGAGCTGCGCGCAGCTCGTGACGAACAAGCGCGCCGTCGAGGTGGTCGACAGCTCCGACGACCAGGCCACGGTACATTTCGCCGACGGCAGCAGCGCCTCCGCCAACCTCATCGTGGCCGCCGACGGCATCCACTCGGCCCTGCGGCAGCAGCTGGCCAAGGACATCGACACGCCGGTGCGCTACTCGGGCCGCATCGCCTACCGCGGCCTGCTGCCCCTGTCAGCCGTCGCCGACGACTGGCCCTACGACTCGTACGCCGTGTCGTGGCTGGGCCGCGACAAGCACTTCCTCGCCTTCCCCATCTCCCGGAACAAGACCCTCAACGTGGTCGCGTTCGTCACCAAGCCCGAGGCCGAGCTCGGCGACCTGCGCGAGAGCTGGTCCAGCACCGCCCCCCGGTCCGATCTCGAGGCCGCCTTTGCCGGCTGGGAGCCCACCGTCCAGCGCATCATCCGCGCCATGGGTCCCAACCCCAGCAAGTGGAAGCTCAACGACCGCGACTTGCTGGACCAATGGGTGTATATGGGCGGCAAGGTCGTACTGGCCGGTGACGCTGCCCATGCCATGCTGCCTCACCAGGGTGCGTCGTCCTCTCCTTGACACTCTCATCCCCGTCCTTCTCATCCTTTCCTTCCCCAACCACGCCCTTCTTTGCCCCTGTCCCCTCTTATATCCTCAATTCACATCTTGACGCATCACACTAACACAACACACCCAAGGCTCCGGCGCCGGCCACGCAATCGAAGACGCCTTCGTCCTCTCCCAGTCCCTCAAGTCCTACTTCGAGAACCCCACCCCAGGCGGCCTGCCGCCCTACATGTCGCTCTACCAGGCCACGCGGCTGCCGCGCGCGCACAAGGCGCAGACCACGTCGCGGCAGGCCGGGGAGGTGTACGAGATGCAGGGCCCGGACTTTGAGGGCCTGACGTTCGAGCAAGGGCTGGGCGTCGTCCGCGACAAGTTCACCGACCGCATGCGCTGGGTGTGGGGCCACGACCTCGAGGCCGACGTGGACGAGGTTAAGCTGCGGCTGGGCCTTGCTCCGCCGCCGCCACCGCTGGCCGACAAGGTGGCTGGTGCTGGTGCTGGTGCCGGGGCTGGATTTGTTGATGTGTTGCGGCCCTCTAATGGTATGGTGAGTCCTCGGGTTGTTACCACGGGCTCGTGAAAATGGTATCTTATTTCCTGTTTGAGTTTCGAGCCGCGTCACTTGTTGTTACATTGTAAGACTGCAAAGAGGTAGAACTGTGTCATCTCTTTTCTATATTATGTATCATTGCCCACCATGCACGTGTAAGCATGTCGCGATGTTTTTATCCACAACATTACGTTTTACGGTATCATAAGTGGACTCCTGGACTCTTATCTCCCCTTCATCTGTGGTTCCCAGCATTGCAGCCGCCCCGCGCGGGTGGGGGGGACGTGATGATGATGAACGGGAGGAGAGCTATGACGATTCCGACGTGAATGAAGAGGCCCATAACTGCGATGACCGCGCCGTCACCAGTTCTATCCTCCGGTAGCACTAAGACCCCAACGGCCGAAGGCCGGCAGCGAAGCCGGCGCCGAGCACGGCGTCGACGGGGATCCCGCGGAGCAGGAACAAGAGGAGCATGATTGCCGCGAGTTCGACAATTATAGCAAGGAGGACGAGCGCGACGACGTATACCAACGTCCATAAACCAACAAATAGTACAGCCTGAAGCACAGCAACGCAAAGCTGTCCCTCTCCAGGTCTTCGGGATACGTGGCACCCAGGTCAACAGCCGCAGCAAGGCCGCTCATGATCGCCACCTCGTGAGCGTTTATCACCGTCCACGCTGAGGCAAACCGAGTATGCCGGCGTCCCTGCAGCGCCCACAGCCAAGGGACGACGAAGACGTAGTGCGTCCAGGAGTGGCACAGCTGATGCCACCAATCCTTTCGGATGATCTTGCTCTCGTCTATCTCGTGATCAGTCCAAAGCTCCCCATCACGATGCTTGTTGAGGAAGATGGTCTGGAAGACATGATTGTTGAAGTCAACGTCAGGCGGGAACTGGGCCTGGTAGTTCGTACAGTCGAAGCACATCTCCAGCCGCGACAGGTCCTGCGGGTAAGGCTTGATGTAGTACATCGGCCGGAAGGACTTCTCGGCCGCCGCGCAGCGGGCTGTCTGGTCAACTCCTGATAGCTGATCGACTGCTTGAGCGGGGTTGTAGAAGTTCTCGTAGTGCTTCTTCATGTAAGCGCTGTCGCTGTGTGTGATGGTCTGCGTGCCCGTTTTTATCAGTCCAATTCATTCCCCCTTCGCCCATTTTCATAAGGTCTGCCACAGAGATAGGGCACTTACCATGTCATCGCTGAATTTGGCTGATCCGAGAACTTTCTTCTCGCGCCAGCTGGCTGTCTTTCCCAGAAGGCGCTTGGCTGTGTCAGCTCTGCAGTATGTTAGCATGTGCTGATCAATGGAGGTTGAACTTACAGACAGCACAGAACAATCTCATCATAGAGCTCTGTGACCTCAGTTGCATATGCATCCGCGTTGATCGTCTGATCTTCGGTTGCCCAAGCACTAGTCGGGTTGTGGTGGTCAGGCTTGGGGGTTCTCTTGATCATCTTTACGACCACGCCATCACTGTCTCGACTGACAACCTCCGTCAACTCAGTGGAGAGGCGGACCTTCACGCCTTGCTTGACAATGGCCTTCCTCCAGTCTTCGTAGAACTGACTGAAGTTCGGGAACACCACCATTGGTGGCAGGTTGCTGGCGATGCTGACTTTGTCTGGCGGGTACCACATTCCGTATGTAGGGCTGGTGCAGAGCCTCTCCAAGACGATAGTTGGAACTTCGGGGGTATAATTGCCCGTCCCCAGAAACAGAGCAACCATGGGCAACGCAACCGTGTTGGCGAACTCGTAGCTGAAGCAGAACAGTCTCATGAGGTGCTTCAACGGCAGTAGCATGAAGAACAGCTCAAACCATCTAGTGATGGACAGCATCCAGTAAAAACGCTTGACCTCGCTCTGGTGTCTGGCGAGCAGCTTCGTGGGATACACGTTAGTCCAGAACTGATCACCTTTGCCGAAGGAGACCTGAAGATTGACGGGGTTGGCGGCATGGCCCAGGCGAGCGAACATGGCCATTGTATGATGGAAGATGTGCGATCCCCCTTGGACACCCTGGTTCAGCCACGAAGCGCCATGCTTGGTTTTATCGATGGGGATGGAGAACGCCTGACCTCCGCAGTAGTCAGCGGCGTCGATGAGCGTCACATCAAACTTGTCTGGATGTTGTGCGAGATGTTGGGCACAGGACATGCCTATGATGGTATTACTTAGTTGACACGTACGATAGTGTCAGATAGGCGTTTGACCTACCAGCAGCACCCGCGCCGACGATTAGCACCTTCTTCTTCGCTTTCGCACCCTCAGCCATCGTGGCGTCGTTGACTGATTCGATAGAGAGAATACTTCCTACAATGCCATGTCAAGAAAGCCCGACATGACTTGGGTATCCTTCAATTTAAGCTCCGACTTGGAGCTGGCGAGTGTATGCGTCATGACTCTCCTTTGTTTCCAGCCACTCCATTCACTGATACGCACTAGGAACGCACTGCAGGTGGATCGATCGACATGGCGTCCGAGATCTACGATAAGCGAATCTTGGCACGCGGAGATCAAGTACCTAGATTAATTGGACTACGAAGTAGATAGGTCCTGTAGAAAGTGGTTTTGTTGATATTGTATAGAATGAACGGAGAAACAAGTGGAAGCTGAGAAACAACCTAGTACTAGTAGGAGAACAGAAACAAACAAGGGAAGGACAGCAAAGTACCCCTGGGCAAGGACGACGAGATGCCGAGAAGCAGGTTCCCAAAATACCAGGTAGCGACCGCTAGGAAACACTGCCCAGCCGGGTGCCACATACCAGCCTTACAAATGAAAAGCCCGTACGTACCTTAGTAACTGCAGCGCCGAGTAAATGGTACTGGCTTAACTCCCCTCGGCGGGTAACTCAGGCACAGCACCGGGTGGCGGGGCCGTGAGAGGGGCTACTAACCCCGCAGGCCATCCTCGGAGCGTTCAACGGCTTAAGACACGACAACATGGAACATCTGAGCGGCAAGCAGTTTTCTGCCCTCACCACACCTCACACAATGGCTTCGAATGACGAGATACGAAGATACATCCGTGGCTGCCACATTCTGCATTTCCATGGCATCGTCGACGCCTATGGCCATCTCTCCTACCGCCTGTCTGACAGGCTTTTCATCATGAGCCGCTACCTGGCGCCTGCTCTCGTGTCGTCCTTGGCGGACCTGGTTGTGTACAAGATCGAGGACGGCGAGCCGCTGATGGAGGATGCCCCCAATGGTACGAGCGGTGTCTCTTTCTCGATCACTCTGCACTACCTCTAGTCTAATCTTGTTGCCGCATCTTCTTTACCCAGGGTTTTCGGAACGCTACATTCACTCGGAAATCTACAAGGCCTACCCCAAGGTCAAGGCGGTAGTGCACTCGCACTCGCTCGACGTGGTGCCTTTTTCGATATCGCCGTCGACGCCACTACGTGCTTGCTTCCACATGGCGGGGTTTTTGGGCACCGAGGTGCCGGTGTGGGACGCGGCGACGGTGTATCGTGAGGATGAGACTATGGTGCAGAGCATGCTGGTGAGGAGTACGCGACTCGGGGCCTCTCTGGCGCAGACGCTGGGGGTCGCAGCCGACGCGGAAGGGCTGCCACGGCACCCGGTGGCGCTGATGCGTGGGCACGGGTTCGTGTGCACTGGTGACAGCATCGAGATGGTGATATCCAAGTCCATCTACACGGCTCAGAACGCGCGGGTGCAGATGGCGGCACAGTCATTGGCGGGCGGCGGCGGCCATGTGCACTTCTTCAACGAGCGCGAGGCCGCCGACGCGGGGAGGACCACCATCGCGGGCGCGGCTAAGCCGTGGCCGCTATGGGTGGCCGAGGTAGAACTCAACCCGTTATACTCGCTGAAGTAGGTGGTAGTCTGAGAATGATGACTTTCGAAGAATCATAGAGACATACGAAGTACGTACACAATTTCCCCAATTTCCCCCAATTTCCCCAGTTTTGCTGTGGGGCGGGGAGTTAACCCCTGACTGTGGGGTATCTACAAGGCGGCATCGTCCAAAATCCGGATATAACCTCATGGCTGTCCGTTTCATCCTGCCATCCATCCTATTGTTCGGAGCACAAACCCGCGTAAGCTATCCGACATCATTCGACTTTACGCACCCGTTACGCACCCGTTACGCACCCGTGATCCGAGTCCAATGACTCAGCAAGCGACGCGCTTGTCGACCACTCCAACCTGATCTTAGCTTGGACTGATTCTGATCTGGCTTCCAGTCCGGGGCGAGCTATGGAGCAACACGGAAACCCGGAGCCGCAATGTCGGCCTCAAGACCCGCCGGCGAAGAGGAGGCGCATTGGGTATGCTTGCGACCTCTGCCGGATCAAGAAGATGCGGTGCGACGGGGAGAGACCGAGCTGCGGGCCCTGCAAATCACGTCGCCACGAGTGTGTCTACAGCCCCCAGCGTACCCGAGTCTCAATACCTCAGGAGTAAGCCACCCCTTTCTTTGCCCATTGACCTTTTGCCGTTTTTGTCTCGGCTCCACTGTTGCCGCATAGAAGATCAGCCGGTACTTGTCCGTTGAATTTTATAGTCTGTGACGCTGACCATAGCTCCCACTCCAGTTATGTTGAAGGTCTAAGGGCCCGGAACAGGGCTCTGGAGGAGAAGCTGGCAAACCAACATGGGAGAGATGGGCAGTCCTCGTCGGTGACCCCCAAGACTAGAATATGCCCATGGGGACATGACTAAGTGTTAGCTTCACAGTTACAGCCATAGCCCCTTTCGGGATGGCTCATATTCTACCTTTTCGCCATCTGTCTCCGAACGAGATGATCCCTACGACGCCGCTGCTGGGCAGCATCATATCCCATCCAGAAATCAGCCACTGACGACACCAAGGTCCATGACCTCGGACGGCAGCAAACCCGCGGACCAAATCCATGCAACGTTCGGGCTAAGCCAGCGGAATCACCGACCATCTATTGATGACCGGCCTTCCTCGCGAGGTCATCCTCATCAGCGCCTGCAAGCAGCTAACAGTGGTGTGGCCGACGCAATCAGCAACGACAAGGGGTCTCCGGCCGAGTACTATGGCGAAGCGTCTGCCTTTAACTTTATAGCTAAAGTCGGATCGCCCGACCAATCTAAAACGGGCACAGCTCGAGATACGTCCGAGTCAGCTGAAACTTCGGTCGATCCCGATGTGTGGGGGACACAACGGGGTCTGCTACGACCTGTTGGGGGCGAGAGAGGAGGCTCACACGTGCACTCGGACCTTTTGGCGGCGTCTTCGCCCTCAACGGTGGTGTTCGAAGATCTGCTCGGCATAGGCGGAGGGGAAGGAAATCCTTTTGAGCTGCCACAGCGCCAGCTAGCTGACAAGTTGGTGGCGTCATTTTTCTATCACCGGCACATCCTGAACCCCTATCTGCACGAAGGCACGTTTCGGCGCCGCTACGAGCGGCTATGGATGAGCCGGGAGGCCGGAGGCGAAGAAGCTACGTCTGCGAATGTAGTCTGGCTGGGTCTGGTCAACATGGTGTTCGCATTCGGTAGCGAGCACGTCGCCCTACGCCCTCGCCCGACCGGCACTCCGTCGTCATCTGTGGCGGCGGCGGAGCGGAGCTGGCACCGTAACTTGGCGGACCGAGACCACGAACGCTTCTTCCGGCGTGCTAAGACCCTCATACTGTCGGGTATTCTGCAGACTGGCAAGATCGAGCTCGTCCAGGCGCTGTTACTGCTGGGACATTATTTGCACGGCTCGCTCGAGCTGAACCACTGCTGGACCGTGGTCGGACTGGCGGTGCGTACTGCGCAGGAGTTAGGCCTCTATCTAGATCCGGCACGCACCACCAGAGACGTCGTGGAGCAGGAGATACACAAGCGCGTGTGGTGGGGGTGCTTTGCGCTGGATCGTCTAATCAGTACTAAGCTTGGCCGACCGCCGGTAATCCATGACGGACCGCAGATTCGTGTCGACTTGCCACTGCCCGTGGACGACGAGTACCTCAACGAGCATGCGGGCTACCGCCAGCCCGATGGCGTTCCTTCCAAACTCGAGTATTTCCGCTTCATTATCAGCCACTGCCGCCTTGTCGAACGCGTGCTCAACGGCATATTCAAGAACGGCGGCAGCAGCGGCGAGGACGCCAAGTCCGGCAGATTGCGCGTGCGGATGGAACCTCCGGACCTGCTGGCCATGTCGATCCAGCTGGACGGTGCGCTGACAGCCTGGCAAGACGGCCTGCCGGCGCATCTGCGACCCGAGTCGGAGGCGTCCGAGTGGGCCTTTCAGCGCCAGCGTAGCGTACTGCTGATGCGCTTCCTGCACCTCCGTCTCCTGATCCACCGCCAGACGCTTCTCTTATACATCTCACGGCCCGTCACGGACCAGTTTCAACTCGAGCTAATGCTGCCTTGCATCAAGCGTTGCGTGCTAGCGGCCTCGGAGTCCATCACCCAGATGCGCTTCCTACGCCAGCACAATTCGCTGTCTTCCTTCTGGCACAACTCGCACTGTACGTCTGGTCTGGCTTTTCGTCCATCTCCCCTCTTCCTATCATTCTTGCACCTTTGAGTCTCCCTTCCGCCCACTTCTCTCGCAACGGGTAAAGTTTCTTCACGCTGATACCGGATACGGACGGACAGATATCTTTGCCGCGCTGGGCGTGCTGCTCGTATTCCAGAAGATCGACCCGCAGTTCCGCGCCGAGGTGGGCATCCCCGCCTCGCCGGACCTGGACGAGCTCATCGGGCAGGGCCTCGACATCCTGCAGCGCGTCGGGGGCGAAATGCACCCGCTGGCCACGCGCTACGTGCAGTCCTTTGAGCAGCTCCGCGCCCGCCTCCGGGCCATCACGATCAAAGACAGTCGCCTCCTGCGCAGGGCGCAGCTAGGAACGGCGCGCGCGGCGGCGGCCGGTACAACGCCGTGGACGGGAACTCCCAGCGGCCACGCAGCCGCGACCGGCGAGCTGGCGGGGCAGACGGCGAATGCTGGTGGTGGCAACGGCTATGCCGAAGACACTGCCGTGGCGCAGGCTGGTGCCGAGTACGGGCCGGGAAACGACGCGGACACGGCGTTCTTACTGCCGCCGCTGGACGACGAGCTTGCCATCTTGCGGAGCGTGCTGCTGGACGGCGGGGAGTGGCCTGGCTTTGCGGACCTGGACTGGCAGGCTGGGTGACGACAAGTTTGAGGGAACCCCCTCCGGGGATTGTTCTCGGCCTGCAGCGTGGGTAGTGGCGGAGCAATACAGCCGACGCGGGACCCTTAGTCTTGAGCCAAGTGCTGCGGTGGGGCAGTGCGACGCTTCTTTACGTGTATAGAGCCTGAAACCTCACAATGAACGCGAGGCTAGCTCGAGTTTGCCTAAGAGTGACTGCAAACCCAACAACCGCTTCGCATCATTGAGTCCCGGGGTGATCGCACGCTCCATCGTTCTCCTCCATCACCTTCGACCCCCTTGTTCCTCGGCGAACCTCGCCCCGTCATTCCTTCACGGACCTCGCCCTATCCGAGTCTCTCCAATCCGCAAAGAACTCGGCTCTGGCCAATCTCATAATCTCACACTGTCCCAGGCCCGGGTGCATTCTCCACAGGTCCTCGAGACGGTCCAAGTTGGCCTTGGAGCCCGGTAGACACCAGACGCCCTTGCCGTCGTCGGTCCAGCCGAAGTACGTGTTCTTCTGGTCGTAGGATTCGACTGGCGGTCCGTTCTTTGCGGCGTGGGCGTCGACGAGAGCGCAGAGCTCAACTTGCGTCATTTCGCTGAGCTTTCGGCCGGGCGGGATATTGATCGACGTCGGGAGAGATGGGAGTGGCGTTTAGAATGATACGAGGACTTGTCTCGGGCAGGCTGTAGAGGACTCGGATGATTTGTGCTATGTGATGGAAAGTGAGGATGAGTCGAAGGTTTTTATTTCGGCGCAGGAGAGCGGATGAAAAGGGCGCAAGTCGTCGTGTTGCCTGCTGCTGACTTGGAATAACCAGTACAGCAGTGGCACAGCGCACCACTGTGATTGGTGAAGTAGTATGATTGGTGCGAGGATCCTCGAGGACGGCGACACCCTCATGCTCTCCACAGACTGGGAGGTGGAGACCACACGATGAGACTACGACACAACACGACTATACTGTGTACAATAAGACGATTATACGATGAGACGACCATACGATAAGACGATCAGGCGATGAGTCGACTACACGTTGAGATGTTTAAACGATCAATTGGAACACGACATCTGTATTTACGCGAGGTATCCGTAACTCCTGCCCACAGTGTGACCCCGAGAGCGGCCCAAACCGCAACTACTGCCATCCCCAAAGGACATCGACGTATGTACATTCTCACCCAATTGGACTAATGACAGCCGTCAAAGCCCTGTCCACAGCCGCAAAGAAAACTTTCGCCTGCTTCTCCCCATGTAGAGTCCCGGCTCTTCTCTGTCAGAAAGTCTGGCAGTGAGCGTTCCACACATGCATGTTGATGAGGACTGCCCGAGGTCGCGTGGAAGGGGGTCTGACGTTCATGAAGTGGGAGAGGATGTGCTCGATGATGAAGTTTTTCAGGGCGATGTACAACCAGACGAGTGGGCCCAGTGGGATCGGAGGAGTGTGGTGATCCCACTGGGCCCACTTGGCGATGTACAGCCAGACGAGTGGGCCCAGTGGGATCGGAGGAGTGTGGTGATCCCACTGGGCCCAGTCCGACATCTTGAGGGGTAGTCCTGTTTGTTGTGGTACCGGTCTCAGTCGTACTGGAGCTTTGTCACTCCAGCCTCCTCGAGAATCGCTGGGATATCGAGGTGTCCCACTTGTGGACCCTTTTCCTGGCACTTCATGCAGGTAGGGCACTTTTTGGTGTTGTGACTCTTTCTTGCAATGCGTACAGAGGTGTACCACAGTAGTCGCCGTCGGTATGTCCCTTTTCGCCACAGTTGCGACACTGGATCTCGGGGCATGATCAAATGGCACGAACATGCTCGCTGTCGCCGTAAAAGCCACGGTCAACTACGATGGTTGTTCGACCCAGAGGCATCTTTTACGTGCGCGGTGGGAGAAGTCCTCAAACTTGGTCTTGTGCTCGTGGTATCGTGCAAGAAGGCCTTGTGGTTCTCGCCTATGGTACGTTCCATCTGGGACTCGTCGAAGTCTGGTGTACTCTCGAGGATACCGATGTGGTCACCGACTGTGGGTCTTGCAGATGGTCGTCCGGGCAGGAGGGAGCCTGTCGGAGAGGAGTCAGTATGGCCTTAGAATTCATCGGCTCCCTTGTCAAAACAAACCTTGTAACCCGCGAAGCCTGATTAACCAGCTCGCACCTAATAATCTTTTTTTCGGGACTGCCTCGCGGCTGTCAACCCAGTCCGGGCTCGGCCTGTAGCGCCCACGGCGGCGGCAGTGCGGCGCACCGGGCCGAGAATGATGGCTGAGTGGACCCCATTGATGGCGAGGAGGACCCAAACATGGCCGGCGTACTTTGATAGGAACGTGAAGAAGCCCACATGACTAGCGAGGACGAGGACGGTGACGACGAGCATAGCAATGAATGCGTGCTTGACTTCGGGGCTGAACCAGACCCAGGATCTGGCCAGCGGTATCGACTATATCGTCCGCCGAAGGGTGGCAGCGCGTTACACCGGTCCGAGAATGACGGCGGCGTGGAGGGCGATGATGGCGAGGCCAACGACGACTAAGGTGGTATGCTTCGAAACGAATATGAAGGCACCGGCGAGATAGCTGATAGCGAGGACGGTGAGTGCTAGTACGTATAGTAAGAGACCTATGATGAGGCCGCCGAGGATGCTGAGACCGCCGGCGACCATTAAGAAGGTGAAGTTGGACTTGGTGGTGGAGTCGGGGGCGTTGGGGGTGTGGCCGGTGCCGGTGTCCTCGAAGCGGAGGGCCTGGCAGGCGACGACGAGGAGGGAGAAGGAGTTGACGGCGTTCATGGCGTTTGTAATTGCCGTGACCTTAGGTAACGATCCTGTAGTATCTGGCGTGATGATACCTGGATCGCGGGTAGTTCCGCGCCAGCACGTACAGAAGGAGACCCATAATGCCGCCGAAGAGGATGCTGAGACCGCCGGCGACTATCAAGACGGCGAAGGGTGACAGCGATTCTTGTTCTACAGGATCTGGAGCCCGAGGCTCCCTGTTGCCGCTCATCGGGGAGCGCCCACGGCGGCGGCAACGCGTCGTACCGGTCCGAGAATGACGGCGGCGTAGAGGGCGATGATGGCGAGGCCACCGCCGACTATGGCGGGATACTTCCAAACTAATAAGAAGGCACCAGCGAGATAGCTGATGGCGAGGACGGTGAGTGCTAGTATGACCTTAAACCAGAACTTCATGCGAAGCTGTGTTGCCCGACTAGATCGCGGGTAGACTTGTTCTTCGTGTGTGGGGCGCTTTTTGTTGAGCTTGCTAAGCGTAAACGGCAAAATGTATGTATACTCTGTCTCTTCGTGGTAGGACTGCGCCAGGAGGCCTTCTGAAGGAATGGCGAGGCCAAAGACGACTAGGGCGGGATGCTTCCAAACCAACAAGAAGGCACCGGCGAGATAGCTGATAGCGAAGACGGCGATGGCCAGCATGACCATGAACCAGAACTTCATGCAACGGCAAAATGTGTGCACACTCCGTCTCTTCGTGGTAGGACTGCGCCAAGAGGCCTTCTAAAGGATCATGGCGAGAGATCGTGGATCTGCAGAGCAAGGCAATAAACAAGGAGATCAGCGCCTGTTTCCAGTCGTCAATTGCCTCCGGACTCCCGGCATCCGGAAAACGATGATTGACTTACCGGTGATTGAGTTATTCTTGAAGAACTGCTGTTGTACAGGTAGTGCTGAAGTTTGGTGAGTGGCACTGAAGTTGATGGTAGTCGCTTTGCGTTGGCCACGATCAACCTTTGGAAAGCGAAGACGGCGAGTTAGGCTGCGTGGAAGGCGTCCCTGCTGTGAATGGTGAGCCTGGAAAGGCGCAGGCGTTCTCGCTTGCCTGGCCAGCTTGAGAACCAGTAGAACTACCTAGACCGATCCTAACGAAGATGGCGAAGATGGCGAAGACGGCGAGTTGGGAGGCGTCCATGGCGAGTAAGGAATGATGAGCCTGGTGAGATTGGAAATGTGAGATGACGGCAAGCTGAGGAGCCGAGCGAGGAACTGCAAGTGACCGGGAGCGGAGGACAGTGGATTCCAGGTTTCTAAGAAACCTGGAAGGTGCCTTAGGGTGAGGGAATCCTCAACTTCCTTGTTCCTTCCCTATCAGGCTCACAGCCCCTTCGGAGGTAAGGTAAGGTATGAACGACGTCTTCGCACCTGCCGTCATCTGGGTGTGCTCATCGTGCACAACTTCCCGCTTGTACGACGTGTTCCGGGTGGCGCCTGCCGAGGACGCCCCAGACCGTTGCCTCACCGTGTGGTCGTCTACCTCTATTGGTTTGTTCTTAAGGTACTTCCTTCCTGGACGAGACTCGCTAGAAGAGGTGCAACACTGACATGGATGCATTGTGACGGACGCGATGTTTGGGTCACATTGGGCCTGAGAGACGGACATGGCATCTGTATTACTAACCTAACCTATATCTGTAGGCCTTAAGCAATTAGTTACCTTCGCTCCACGCTCTCACCGACCGACGCGAATCACTCCAGCCGCTACGAGCTTCTGGATCTTTGCCCGGACTCCAGGGTTTTTCATGTGCTCCTGTAGCGCCGCCGGATCTGATTGGGCCTGTTGGAGGATGGCTTGCATCACAGGGTCCTGCATGATGCTCATGATCTGCAGTCAACAAGTCAGCAAGTTGTTGGAATGTGCGTGTCAGCTTGGCATGATAACTCACCTCCGGGTCCCTCGCCAAGCGCTCCCTCGTCTGCTCCTCCGTCTCATTCTCTCGGGCCGCATACATGGCCGAGAAAGCCTTCTGCTGCTGCTGCTCGATCTCGCGTGCGTTTGCGCCTCCATGGTGCTCCGCATCGACTGTCTGTGCCTCGGTTAAAACGTCAAGTGACTTGCTGTATTCTCGCATGCCAAAGTAGGCTTGTGCCTTGCGAATGTAGGCGCGGATGAACTTGGGGTCCTTCTTGATCGCAGTGTCGCAGTCGTCAAGCGCTGAAGGGAACTCGAGAAGCTTGATGAACGCCGCCGCCCGGTTGCTGTAGCCACGCGGATCATCAGGCGCACGCTTGATCATCTCGGTGTACGCCGCCACCGCGCCGGGCCAGTCAGACTCCTTGAACTTCTTGTTGCCCTCCTCACGTGCCTCCTCGGCCTTGACCGGGTCGATGTAGGCTTTGCGGGCTTCCTCGATCTTCCGCTTCTCGGCAGCACGGACCTTGCTCACGACCTCTGGGGTGCGGTGCTCGCGAAGGGACTTGTTGTAGTAGTCTATGGCATTGGCGAGATCACCCAGCTTCTCGTACGCTGAACCGATGCGTGCGTACGACTTGGCGATAACCTTGAAGTCGGCATACCGCTCACGGCCCTCCTCGGCTGCCTTGGTACATGTGTTGATACACTCTTGGAAGTCCCCCTTCTCGAAGTAGGCAGCTCCGAGGTTGTTGAGATAGGTGATGTCCTTGTGCAACTCCCAGGCGGCCTGGTAATGCTTGATCGCCTCATCGAAATTACGCTTCTTGTAATTCTCAGTCCCGAGCGCCTTCTCCTTCTCGGCAGCGTCTTTGTTCTTTCTCTCCTGAATCTTCTCCTCGTCTTCCTCCTCAGCTGGTTCTGGTTCGGGTGTCGGCGCCTTCTTGGCAGGCTCTGGTTTCTTTGACGACGGAGCATCAGTCATAACCTCGTCTTCCTGCTCGGCCTTGGACCCGCCGGCAGAGGCGCCGGGGCCTGCCTCGTCCGGCATCCTCATGTCCATATCCACACCCATCATGACACCAAGGACTTGGATCATGCGTGGATCGCTAAACAGGTCTTGAGTGTTCTGGGGGTTCTGCTTGATTGACTGGAGCTTAGCCATGAAGGAAGGATCGGCCAGGTACGCGCTAGTCTTAGGGTTCGAGGCCAGCTTCTGGAGGAGCTGGGGGTCGTCAAACATCTTTCCGATGCCGCCGCTGGGGTCTGTACAGAGTCGTCAGCAAACCGTACCGCGTGTTGAGAGGATGGGATATCACATGCCTCCGGCCATCTCCTTGTCCATAGCCCTCTGCACGGCAGCTAAATCGTTCTTCATGCCCGCATTGTTGGGGTCAAGTTTCAGGCCAGCCTCGTACGCATCGGTAGCACCGGCGAGATTTCCCTCGCCGAATAAGGCGGCGCCCTTCCGGCTCCAGCCCTTAGGCCAGTCAGGCTTGAGCTCTGTTGTCTTCTCGGCGTCTTGCAGGGCATGGTGCCAGTCCTTCTTGGACGCATATGCTGCGGATCGATTGCTGTACAGTATGTGGTTGTCTGGGGTAAGTTCGATAGCTTTTGTGAAGTGTTCGATAGCCTCGTCGAAATTCTTTGCGGCGATGGCTTTGTTGCCTAGAGCCTTGAGCTCGTCGGCGGTCGACATGTTGGGCGGCAGTGAGGTAGGTAGTGAGGTAACGGGGCAATACCTAAGAGACAACAAGGTAATATTGTAATTACGGTGACGAGGCGGTCTTTCTGCGAAGAGAGTGTCTCGTAGAAAAAATCAGGTAGTTGGCGAGGAAGGAGCTGGTTTAAAGAAGGACTGCCTTCCCGTGGAGCAGATGGAAGACAGCTCCAGACGTTGCAATTGAACCTTCTACGTCTTTCGATGGAAAGCTGCAGCGCTGATTGGTCGCTTGATATGGGTGTGCACGGACTTGAAGCTCCACACCTTGGACGTTACCACAGCTTAGACGACCAGACGACTACCTGTATAACGAGCTTCTCATGGCGAGCCTCAGTGGCCTGAGTGGCCACCAATGGGCCAATTCCGACATCACAGTTGAAGCTCACTCCCGCCTGTCAACCGTCCAACCTCGGGACCATGCACACTGACAACCTTCACTCCTCCCCGTTCGATCTCACGTCTGCAATCCTCCCAACCGACCGCATCAACTGCTCTTGTGCCCTCCTCGACAACAAAAGTCCTGAATCCCTCTGCAGCAGCATCCAACGCCGTATTCTTGACACAATAATCCCCAGCCAGCCCGACGACATAGACATCCGTAATCCCCTCCTCCCTCAATCCATCCTTCAATCCGCTATCGCTGACCCTCGGGCTCGTAAACGGAGCATAAAACGCACTGTACATCTCCACCCTCGGATCGGTCCCCTTCTCAATCACCTTGTCAATCAATCCCACCTCCAGCTCCGGGACGAGCTCCGCGCCGGACGTCCCCTGCACGCAATGCGCGGGCCACAGGCGCGTCTCGTACGACTCCTCCGCGTTGTATGGATTGACGACCTTGCAGAAATCGACGAAAGGTCGCTTGCCCGCGTGGTTGGAGGCGAAGGATACGTGGTCAGCCGGGTGCCAATCCTTGGTGGCGATGCGGGTGACCAAGGTCTGGAGACGCAGCAGCGCGTTTACCACGGGGATGACGTCTCGGCCCGATGCCACCGCCAATGCGCCGTTCTAGGGACGGCCGTCAGAGTCGGAGCTCCCGGTTCCTGTGCGGCGAAGCGTGACAACTTACTGGTGGGCAGAAATCCTCCTGCAAATCCACAACAATGAGCGCCGGTTTGAAGTCCGGGTCAGCTGGCATGCTTGCGGCTCTGGTCTGGTGTCCAACGCTGGCGAGATGAGTAAGTTATGTTGACTTTAGTCCATGAAACCGTCTTCCTTGCTTAATACTCTTCAATCATCAGCATAAGAAAGTAAAACCAGAGGATTGAACCATCATACGATAAGACGACTTAGAGGATCAGACTATCACACGATTGAATGGACGCAACCTCCAAGCCTGAAGTGTAACTACATAGGTAGTAAGGTTGCGTAATCCTCTACCTTACCCAGAGGTGTAGTTGTCGTGATAAGATAACCCCGATATGTGCACGGCACAGTGGGGTTTAGCCCCGTTGTCGGAGCTATCTTTCTACTGTGTAGACATTGGGAGATTGGGGATGATGAGAAGTAGCGTGCTGTTTTGACTTGTTGAAAGTTAGTTGTGGGAAGAAGATGGGTGAAGGTCGAACGAGAGACTGGTGATGAAACCAAGTTACGGCGATTTCACAGAGTTAACTCCTCAACTTCACCACCGCCCTCACTTCTGGTAGTTCTCTGTTCCAAGCACCTTCTCCTTTGCGGCAGGGCGCCATTCAAGAGTTCATCGACATGTATACCACAGGATACCGACTTAGATGTTATCGTGAATGATATTTGGTCCTGCATCGAGTCCCTTAGGTAAGGTAGGTCTAGGAACACCTGAAGAACCCTGGAGTTCGATCAAAGATCCGTTTGCTCGCAGTTGCATCTAGATGCTCACCGGTAGACGTTTTCTCGTCAGCAACCTTTGTGCTAAAGATTTGGATAGGTATCAGCTGCCGCAGACTAAATCGAGCAGGTGACGAAGGAACAATATTAAGGAAAGCTGATGTGGTCCAAACCACTGAACGCCTCCGGACAGGCTTAACAAAAGCGCGACGGTCAATGAAATATTCGGACTAAGCAGCACAACGAGTCCCTTCCTTGGTGAGAAGAAAGAAAGAATGTCAACAATCGAATGCGAAATGTAAGGCTTGTACAGTTACCTAGTAGCGGGGTGCCTCACTGACATTGGGTAGCTAGCAGCCCTGCAGCCAATCACGACACCCGACTGCTCCCCAGTTCCCCCTGAAACTGCCCCCCATCCTTTTTATTTTTCTCAGTTCGCCAGGATGCTCAGATGAACCTGTGGTACGGAGCTTCCTCGGGCTTAGCTTTGTGGAGCCGAGCGATGGCGCGGCCGGTGTTGGAGAGTCAAGCCAACAAATTTCGGCCATCTTCAACTTCTAAACCGTCCGCCACACCACATTCACTTCAAGGTTGCTTGCGAGCTATCACCCAATTCAACATTGTTTCTTTGTCGGCTTCACTTGCCTGTAATACACGACGGCACCGATCAACCGGGGCATTCGCTTTGCCTCACTCCTCGGCCAGAACTTCGTGACCTATCGTCGAGTTCTATCATATCACTCTGCGCGACCCCCTTGCGATAGCCAGACCGCCTCTGCGCCCGACGAAGCTGTGAAGCTACGGGCCTCAACTTTAGACAATCTGGTCCAAGTAAAAGAGATCCGAATTTTGAAGACTCTCTCTGTCTCCCTTTTCCATTTATTTTTCTGGTATGGCTTCGCTTTTTGTCGCATTTCCAACATCTCCCCACTTGGCCCCTATATCGGCCACCGCCTTGATGGTTATGATCTCGTCGGCGACGCTGCTCGAGTCCTCCTTCCACCATGTCAACGCTCCGTCATAGACGTCGAGTCCACTTCGAGCTACCACTCACTCCCCCCGAGTCTCCAAGCTTACACGCGTCTCCAGATAGCCATTCTCCTCTACATCGTTCTGCCAAATGCCTCTCTAGTTGCGAACCCGGATCTCCGAATACACTCATCGACATGATCGCCGCCTCCTTTTTACCCTCTAGATTCAGAGGGGAGCAGCCGGCCTCCGAGGCTGTCGCTACCCCTTCTTGGATCAATAAGAAGATTACTCCGCTTCTACAGGCGCTGTCTACCGTCACGTCCTCCCACCCAATCCAGACCATTGTCGTCGTGGCTCTGCTCGCTAGCTCTACATATATCGGACTTCTCCAAGAGAGCATCTTCGAGGTTGCGAATGGCGTGAGGAGAGCAGAGTGGTCATCCTTGGTGGAGGGGAGTAGGAGACTGCGGGCTGGCGAAGACACAGCTTGGAAATGGCAAGCTTTCGACGATGACGTGCCTGTACCCGCTGGCGCCGACAACCTCGCTCTTCTGACACTTGTCTTCCCGGAGTCCTCGACGGATGCGCCCCAGACTGCCCCTCTGGTCCAAAGTGTCCCCTTTCCGGAAAACCTCTCGATCACGGCTTTGCCCCCGACTTCCAACGCCTTCACAACGTACTCTCAGGACAGCGCTCTGGCCTTTGCCGTGCCATACGACCAGGCCCCTCAGTTTTTGACCGCCGCTCAAGAGATACCCAATGACATTCCAGTTCAGGAGACTCGGGAGACGGAACATGGCAATGAGAAGAAGATGTGGATCATGAAGGCTGCTCGTGTGCAGAACAATGCCAGCATTGCCCACTGGATCCACAACGCTTGGATCGAGTTCATCGATCTGCTCAAGAGCGCCGAGACACTGGATATCATGATCATGGTCTTGGGATACATCTCCATGCATTTAACCTTTGTCTCGCTGTTCCTCTCCATGCGGCGGATGGGCTCCAAGTTCTGGCTGGCTACGAGCGTTCTATTCTCCTCCGTCTTCGCCTTCTTGTTTGGTCTGATCGTGACCACCAAACTGGGTGTACCCATTTCTATGGTACTGCTGTCCGAAGGCTTGCCATTTCTGGTCGTCACTATCGGATTTGAGAAGAACATCGTGCTCACTCGCGCCGTCCTCTCTCACGCGGTCGAGCATCGCCGGGCACAGACCGAGAAGTCCGACAAGGACAAGACAGCCGAAAGCTCTACAAGCGTGATTCAGTCGGCTATCCAGAGGACTATTAAAGAGAAGGGCTTCGAAATCATCAAGGACTATGCTATTGAAATCCTCATCCTAATCGCCGGAGCTGCATCCGGTGTCCAAGGCGGCTTGCAGCAGTTTTGTTTTCTAGCTGCCTGGATCCTGTTCTTCGACTGCATCCTTCTTTTCACATTCTACACGGCTATCCTGTGCATCAAGCTCGAGATCAACCGGATCAAGCGTCACGTGGAGATGAGAAGGGCCCTCGAAGACGACGGTCTGAGCCATAGGGTGGCCGAGAACGTGGCCCAGAGCAACGACTGGCCCCGGGCGGTCGGCAAGGGTAAACCAGGCACTACCATCTTCGGCCGCAATCTCAACAGTACCCACATTCCGAAGTTCAAGGTTCTCATGGTGGGCGGGTTCATCCTGGTCAATGCTGTCAACATTTGCACAATCCCTTTCCGCAGCACCAACTCGCTGTCCAACATTTCGAGCTGGGCAGGAGGGCTTGGCGGCGTTGTTACGCCATTGCCGGTAGATCCGTTCAAGGTGGCCTCCAATGGCCTGGACGCCATTTTGTTCAATGCGAGGACCAACGGCAGAGAGACGGTTGTCACTGTACTGACTCCTATCAAGTACGAGCTCGAGTACCCGTCAATTCACTACGACTTGGGTCGCGCAAACTCGGCCAAAGGCAAGGAAAGCACATTTGGCCCTCTTGGAGACTATGGTGTTGCTGGCAGAATTGCCGGAGGCATCCTCAAGAGCTTGGAAGACCCGGTCTTGTCCAAGTGGATTGTGGTAGCTCTGACTATGAGTGTTGCACTCAACGGATACCTCTTCAATGCTGCAAGATGGGGCATCAAGGATCCAAATATGCCAGACCACCCAATCAATCCCAATGATCTTGCCGAAGCCCAAAAGTTCAACGATTCGGAATCTGCGACTCTGCCGCTCGGCGAATACATTCGACCGCCGAGGAATGTTGCAACGCCTGCCTCAACCGATGACGAGGGTGACCTGCGCTTGAAACAGAAGCTCAGGGCAAAGGGGCCGACTCCTGGGACTCCGGCGGTGCAACGCACCAGTGAGGAACTGGAGACGATGCTCAAGGAGAAGCGGGTCCACGAGCTCAGCGATGAGGAGGTTGTCGCCCTGTGCGTGAGAGGAAAGATACCGGGATACGCGCTGGAGAAGACCCTGAAGGACTTCACGCGCGCTGTCAAGATCCGCAGGGCCATGATCTCCAGAACCAAGGCGACGTCCGATTTAACCCACACCTTGGAGACATCCCTACTGCCCTTCGAACCCTACAATTGGGAGCAGGTCCACGGAGCATGCTGCGAGAATGTCATTGGATTTATGCCTTTGCCTGTCGGTGTTGCAGGCCCCTTGGTTATCGACGGGCAGAGCTATTTCATTCCTATGGCTACAACCGAAGGCGTGTTGGTTGCAAGCGCGAGTCGTGGTGCCAAGGCCATAAACTGCGGCGGCGGTGCTGTTACGGTGCTGACTGGTGATGGGATGACCCGTGGTCCGTGTGTCACGTTCGAGACGTTGGACCGTGCCGGTGCTGCAAAATCCTGGCTTGATTCGGAGAAGGGCCAACAGATAATGAAGAAGGCATTCGACTCGACCAGCCGATTCGCCCGCTTGCAGACCATGAAGACTGCTCTAGCCGGCACCAACTTGTACATTCGCTTCAAGACCAAGACTGGCGACGCAATGGGGATGAACATGATCTCCAAAGGCGTCGAACATGCCCTCAGCGTCATGGCGAACGAGGCCGGTTTCGACGATATGAACATTGTGTCTGTCAGCGGCAACTACTGCACCGACAAGAAAGCGGCGGCAATCAACTGGATCGACGGAAGAGGCAAGGGCGTCGTCGCCGAAGCTATTATTCCGGCGGACATTGTGAAGAGCGTTCTGAAGTCGGACGTTGACTCGATGGTGGAGCTGAACATTAACAAGAACCTTATCGGCTCTGCGATGGCTGGAGCCCTGGGAGGGTTCAACGCGCACGCGGCCAACATTGTTGCTGCAGTCTTTCTTGCTACGGGGCAGGACCCGGCACAGGTTGTTGAGAGCAGTAACTGCATCACCATCATGAAGAAGTGAGTGTCTATCATGTGCCTACAACAGTCGTTCCCTGGTTTTCCTCCTCATCGCTAACCTCGGCTCTCCATAGTCTCAACGGCGCCCTCCAGATCTCCGTCTCCATGCCCTCGCTTGAGGTCGGTACACTGGGAGGCGGCACCATCCTCGAACCGCAAGGGGCGATGCTCGACATACTAGGCGTCCGCGGGCCCCATCCCACAGATCCAGGTGCGAATTCACAGCGACTTGCCCGTATCATCGCGGCTGCTGTCCTGGCCGGCGAGCTGTCGTTGTGCAGCGCTCTCGCTGCCGGGCATCTCGTCAAGGCTCACATGCAGCACAATCGCTCGGCGCCGCCCACGCGTACCACGACGCCGGCGCCACCTTCTGGTGCCATGACGCCCGTTGGTCTGGCTATGACAAGTGCCCTCGACAAGGGTTTGAACCAGGCAGCGCTTGATCGGGCGAGGAGATGATTATCTTCTGTGCTTTGGCTGCCTGGGTTGAGTGGACATGTACAGATAAAAGCACATATAGACATTGATAGATCTCAGAGGTGGCGCCGGAGAGCGAGTGCAGTGCGGTGCTTGAGAAGCCTGGGGGTTTTATAGCCAAAAAGAGGTCTAACAGCAATGTTTGGGGCGAGAGTGTTGCGGACGGCAGACATCGAGTCTTTTGCAGGGTTCGTTCTATACGAGCAGGTGACGGGTTGCTGAGCTCTCAGAGTTCTCTCCAGGGCATGATACCGTCGTCCACTTAGCTAGCTAATATTTAACTTGCTTCCGTATGTTTTCTGGTTCCTATTCGTGTACAAGAAACAGATGAGAGCCATGGCTGGGGATAACCACTGTGACTGCCCTCATTCGTATCAGGTCTTGTTCTGAGACAACAGAGCGGTCCGTCATTTGATTTTAGTCCAAATCACCGCGGTCGTGGCTAGCAACGAAATGCGACTCCGCGGTACGAATACTACCGCTGGTACTGATAATCAGCAAGGAAGAAGGCTAAGGGGAGGAAGAAGCGCCAAGCTCCGACCGAGGCGGAGAGCAGCTACAACCACAGCGCCACGAGGGTGCGATGAGGTCGATGTTTCCTTGGGAGAAACCCCAAAGCGAGCGATTGTGAAGACTGTTGGCAAATACAAGGAAGATAACTATTATATTGGCATAATAGCAGCCGAAATGTCACCCCTTTGTTGGGGCGTGGGTATGCGTGATGTTGAGTTGGCAAACTTCTCAACCCATCCAATTTTGGCTCCGGACTCAACGGCTTCTGATGCATGGGAAATACCCTAGGCCGATGTTGTTGACGTGGTCGCAATCCGAGTGATGTCAACCGGCCATCGGTTTGAGCAGAGAGCACAATATGAGCTGGCCTTCTCTGTATGTTCGATCTTCCTACAGCGCGATATGGCCGGGGATCATCCGCCTCCCGATCTGAAGAGGCTCAACGTTTGAGGTGGCCGTTAGCACGGTTTCTGTGCAACGAGGCACATGCCAAAGCATGCGATGAGGCGGTGGTGAAACAGAGGACATATATCGGCTGTCGGTTCGGAGCTTTAACGCGCTCATCCTGCCTCACTCGATCGTTCCAAGGCGTCAGCCTCTGAATACCGGTGCGGCATCGGACAACTGTGTCCCGAAGGTTTCTCTCACCCACGAGGCATTAAGCCACAGCCCAGTATTTGTGTCCTCATTGTGAGGCTAGGGTCGACGGTGGCTTCAGACTGTACTGCTAGACTGAGCAACTTTTCAGAGTGTGTCCTACTCTGTTTCTGCTTCTGCGAGTCGGCTCTGGCAAGATAGAAGAACAGACAATTACTGAAAACTGAGAAGATTCTGTCAGAGAGGACGGGCGCAGTGGTTCTTCATGCGCGATGGAGGATGGAACCTCTCCGTCTCCCCGGTCGCTAATCACCAGATCGAACCGAGCCGATGGTCGCTGCGCGATCGAAAACAAAGACCATACCGGACGGACACTCTCAGCACGCAGTCGAGCATCATGTGTAACTGTCAATCAGCTTGACATGTTTGACAATTTTCACACCGCCTGGACCTTTCGCGGGAAGTTGCGTGATCCAAGCAGGTCCCTTGGTTTCATGGGATCGTGAAGTCTCTCTCTGCAGGTGTTTGTTGACTGACTGACACTGGAACCAAACATCTTAAACGTGTAAGGATGGAGGTTCTGCGTCCATGCAGGTGAATTCATAGGTACCCAGGTGGATGCTTGTATGCGGTGTACACTGGTGAAGAATTGCCACGGCAAACTCCATGGCAAACCGCTGCTGCGGGAAAGGCCCTCCATACAGAGCCTCGCCCACAACGGCCAGTTCACTCATTGGCTCCCTCCGGACTTGTCTTCAAAACAAAGTTCGGGCTGCTGCGGACTCGATTGGTTGTCGAAGCGGAGACTCTGTAGCATTAAGTTTGGGGCAAGCATCAAGGTTCAGGCTCCCCGTTGCACAACTGCGCGGAAACCGTGGCCGGCAGGCAATCAGCCAACATGATCGTAGCTTCCCTCGTTCGGTTCTGCCGGGATACCTTATGGATAGAGTCCGGTCTAGAAGGCGCGCGTGACCGGGGATAGACTTCAGCCAGAAACTCGGGTAGAGGTGACCGCTTCGTGCTTGGAGACACCCCCGACCTCAACCTCGTCTTAGAGGTGAAGAGCAGCTCTCCGAAAGGATATATCTACCTCCGCCCGCCCCGGACCTGCCCCGGACTCGTCCAAATATCATCAGCAGTCTCGCACCTTACCCCAGATATCCAAACCTCAAGAAACACACTGCCACAACCCAAACCTGCAACATCCTAGGGGTATCAACACAAAATGGACTCAACAGCCGCCACCCCCAACGGCCTCGCCACGCCTCCCCTCCCGCCAGCCCAGCCCCTAGTCTACATCACCGGCTCCCCAGAAGCAAACACGCAGTGCGTAGCCGAGTACCTCGCCCTCCTGCTCGGCGACGAGGCCATCCTAATCGACCACCCCTACACCTCGACCTGGACGCCTCCGCCCCCAAGCTCGACGCCCCCAACCGACCAAAACCCCTCCTCAACCCGCCAACGACCGCGAAACATCCGCCTCCCATCGCGGTCCTCCCGCAGCCACTCCATCACAACAATACCAACAACAACAACAACAACCCACAACCCCCACCCCCTCCGCACCGCAATCTTAACCTCCACCAAGCCCGAGGCCTCCTCAAAACCCGACACAACAACAACAACCACCCCCTCCCAAGCAGCAACCCAAACCGGCCGCGCCCTCCTCCGCGTCCACCTCTCACCAGACGCCCCCTCCCCAACCGCCGCTCCACCTCCGCTCCCCGCCCCCACCGCATCCGCGACCCTCGCCCTCCCCGCAGACGGCAGCGACCCGCACGCCGCGGCGCTGCGCATAGTCGAGTTCGTGCGCGAGATGGCCGCCCGGCGCCGCAGCCACGGCGACTGGGAGGCCGTCAACGACAGGGGTCCGGGCCCGGGCGTCGGTGGCGTAGCTGGCGGGAGAGGGGGACATGGGGGACAGGGCGGGGATTTCGTGTGTGGGGTTATTACGCCTGTGCTTACGCCTGCTGAGGAGAGGGAGATGAGGTTTTAGGTTGTGCCTTGGGGGATGGGATGGGACGAGGCGGAGATTATGGGATAGAGATGATATGGGGTAGGATTGGTCTGGATGGTTGTGGTGCAGCGTTTGAGATACACACATACATACCCGGAGGAGGATAGCGGTCTGGATCGGACGTCGAGCCCGGCTTTTGTGGGTCTGCGGATCGGCTTTTGAGACCGGCGCCGGACTCGGTGTGGAGACGGAGGATCGGCGGTTTTGGTACGGGATTGGGAGGGGAGTGTGGCGGCGCGGCCGGGTCAGGGCTGCAGAGGGCGCTGTCTGATGTGATCAAGGTAGCATTTTGGGCGTATCGGCGATGTCTGCAAGGTTTAGACTACTTTGGTACATACATGTAAAGACAATGACGGTCTTCGGCTTTTACTTCGCTCCTGTGCCTTGAGTGATGGCGTATGAGCACGATGCGGCATCGACGTTAAACGATCGCGAGGTACTCATTCTCATTGCACTTGCTGCAAGGGTTTTTCGCATGACATACCCGAACGATGACTGGCAGAAATTCCCCTTGGGCTCACGCACAAAGTCGAGCATCCGATTCGCAACTTCTACCTTCCGCGTACACACCACTGCACCTTGACACCTGCAAGACAGTCATATATCGGCAGAGAAATACGAGCCCCCATGTCTCAGTCCAAGACACAACGTTTTCACGTCAATGCAGCAAGTAAGTCGTAAACCACGCTCAAGTTCAACAGGTAGATCATGTATGCGGCGGGGCACGAATGCCCAGCCTCCTGCTAGTCGGAATGACAACCATCTCCATTTCAGTAGCTCGTCCTATATGCAAGAAATATTGCATCATGTATGCATCACCACGTCTAGCTCGCGTTGCGAAATGTGACAGGTATCAAAGAAGCTGCTAAGTGCACGCCCCGCCTCTCGGACTGCGTGTCCGTAAGATTTGCCCTCCGAATTCGTCGATTGGAGACAGGATGCATGGAGGTATCTCGGAACCCATGCCTCGAAGTGTCTAGCGCGTCGATATCAGGGGAGGTTCTGCATCTGACATACCTGATGCTTCATGCCGGTTAACAGTGCTTATGCAACGGCGTACTGACAGGAATCTCGATGATGATGAGAGCGAAGACGGATCGAGGTAGGGAGAAATGACTGTAGCAACGTCTGGCAGCGGCAACATCGGGCAGTCTGACTCAGGGGTAGATGCCAAAATCCTGTGGAAACGGATGGCCGTCCTATGTGAAGCCGTCTTGCCGGCTTTGTTCCAAGTGCCCGAGGTACGCTGTGAACATAACATTGGAGATAACATTGGCGCAGTGAGATGCCTGCACTCGCAGGGCTCAGCCTAGTGGATATAGAGCGGGTACAGTGGCTGCGAGACTAACCTAGTGTCAAGCAAGCTACTGCTTCTCCTACCCTATGCGGCCCGACAGACGGTCGAGTTATCATACCATAGTAGGACGTTGTGACATGATAAGGTTATATTGAACTGCAATACAACCAGCACAGGAGCGGGAAATCCGGCTTCCGCGTGGTGAACCTGTCAAATCGAGAACAGCGGGTTCCTGCTCGTTAGGGTGACTCGCATAACAATCCCGCCTTCTCCGCTAAAAGGAACATGCAGTTATACCGAAGCGATATTAACTGCCTTGGGGGTCAAGTCGAGAACAGGCTGAACTTCCCACCGCGGGGTCGCTAGTGGAGGCTTGCTTCGTCCAACGGTTGAGCTGTGTGCTGGAAGAGGGATCTCAAGATTGGCGATACCAGGTACCCTCTAAGGGAGAGGCACAATCAGAGCGCAGTCAGAATGCGAATGCATTGACTGTTGTGATTGGCCTATTGGACCTACCGTTCAGTAGACGGCGGGCTAGCCAGGCCAGCCAGGCCTGCCAGGGTCCGATATCAACATCTTGTTGGCGGCCCGCTCTTGGCCACGACTTGTCTCGATCGGTTCGAGTGTCTGTGCGGAAGATCCGGCGGGGTAGAAATGACGGACGGCCGATCCTGATCTGCGATGTTGTGCAGGGGGTCCGAGTCCAGTGAAATTTGAAGATCCGGGAGTTTGACTGAAGATTGATCCTCAGCGAACGGACCCTGCTGGCCATGGCAAGACACTGCGTCGACCAGTTAAGCAGGTAGGAACAGGAGATGTTGCCAGCCCAAGATCGAGCGATTATTTTCGCCGCGGATGGCGTCTCGAAATTCGCAAAATAAGTTGGTTTTTGTAATCCGTTGGGGGGGTTTTGCGACTGATCACTTATGGTTGATGCCAACGACCCGCCTAATCTGCAAGCTGTCTGCAGTCCTGAAGTCTGTGTCCGTGCTTGGTGTCCGGCTTCAACTTGGTTGAGGTGCTCTGTGGTTGTCTGTACGCCCGTATTGAATCCTCGCTTGCCGTTTCGCATTCAATTGCAGGGTCTTATTCGTCTGCGTCTGTCCCTGCATGAAGCCACTCGCGTGCCTTTTTCGTCATACACGGACCTGCACGTGTATCGGGGGGCTCAAAACCCTTGTGTCATGGAAACCCCCAACTGCACATGAACCGCCAATCCGTCAATGTCGTGATGGGGAATTGTAGAAACAATACAAAAACGGCACCTACTTCAGTCAATGGGGGACTTCGAGTGACGATATCGCTATCTTCCAAGCAAGCCACCCCGCAGCGGGAAGCCTCCATCCCGGGCGACAAGGCAATAAAGAACGCAGAGGTCGCTGTCGCTTGCCAGCTTTTTGGACATGGGCGAAGCCTTGCGTTCCATATTAACTCCAGTCTTCAATGAGCACCAGCAAGGAGCCTTTGCTGAATACTACAGTATTCCCATACTAGCTTTGCGATCGATCGTGGTGCAGGTACTTGTGCCGTGGCCATCTTGAAAGCTCTGGCTATGGGCACCCCCCTGCGTGGTGATAGAGGTGTTGGCCTTCCCCCACAGCTTGCAGGGATCCTCCTTGGCTCACACCCGTTGTGCAAGGATCAGGTGTCTAATACCCGAGCTCTCCCGGTCGATCCCTCATCGTGAGGAATCGTAACCTCCAGAGCTTCAGTTGCTGCCAGCCAGCCACAGCCTAAAAGGCAGCGTGTTGGTCCGTGTGCTGGGTGCTGACCTTGCCCTCATGTGGCTACCCGAAAGCTAGGAATCGCCTAGATCACAGATGTGGGAGGTGGTCATCCTCCATGAGGATTGAATGCGGAGCGTGTCCAATGAGAGGCGCAGAGCCTCCAAGATGGACATCACATCCACCGTCAGGCAGCGGCTGTCGACACCCTCTCAAGGGTGCCAGGTGCCCTTGTTAGCCGGCGTTGACGATTCTTGGATTGGCGACTAGATGGATCATGATCCCACATTGGTTGCAGTGGCACTGAATCCGAAGACGAGACGTGGGCTAGCGTAAGGTCAGCAGATGAGCATTATCCCGAAAGTGACAGCTTTCTTCGTATGATGGTATGTTCCGTCGCAGTCAACATTGGCCGGCCTTTCGGAGTATTCGAGCATTTCCTTATGGCGGGCGACTCCTCTTGAAGCCCACTTGGTGAGACGCCTTGCAGATGCGAATGCAGGTCCTAGAAGATGTGGTTAAGCGCGGCTCTGACTGGGTTGCATCGTGTGGGCTGGGGTGTGAAGCGACAGGGCCAATCTTGAACCTCAGTAAGGTACCTTACTTTAAGTAGCAACGGCAGCAATGGGACAAGATGGAATCACGTACGAATACTGGCCTCGCCAATGTGATTAGGTGCCTTATGACAGTGGAGGTCAAGGCACGTACGTATAGTACATGTACTGGGGTAAGCTGATGGTCAAGTTGAATATGACAGATGTGTTCTTGCCGAGTTCGACCAGCAGCACGCTTATTATTAGTGTGGCAGCAAGGTACGTAATAGTGGGCAGGAAGCCCGCTAACAAGTGGATCGGCGTCAACTTGGTCTGAGACTCGTCTGCAGCGGAGCACGCGCAGATAACCCCGTTGAGGCTTAAAGGGTCATTCAGCCCACAAAGTGCCGTGGGCAACCATCGTATACTGCTCAATAGTCTGATCTAGTTGTTGAGGCGATGGCAAGCGAGCATCAACAAGCGGAGAATGGTGCGGTGCTTGCATACGCGTCTGAGTGATCGAATGGTGTCTGCTCTTGCGGAGGATGGATCATGTGGGTTGATGGAACTGACCTTGAGTGGCAGCCGGACTGTGAGGTACCTAGCTTTGAGGTTTGGATGGAATCTTGAATTGGAGAAAGGTTCCAAGTTCCGGTGGCTGGTCTGGAGGAGGTGGCGTTCAACTAAAAGTCGAGATTGATTCCAGGTTTATGGAAATATGGAAGGGCAGGCGCCTTCCTCATGGGTGACTGCCTTCAAGCCCTTAATCAAGTTCGTAACTTCCATTGTCACAAACAGTGATATGGGAAGGTGCGAGTCAGACAGCAGCAAGTACCTTCTTCACTTGAGGTTCTGCGGTCTCTACAAGCATCACGCTTCGAGTCTGCGTCAGGGTGCTACTGACATGGAAGTGGAAGGTTGCTGTAGACAAGGTAATGCAGGCTCTGACAGGCTCTCTGATCTCCTCTCTTCACCCATGTTCACAGGTCGTCATCAACGGATCTTGATCCCCTCATGCAGACAACAAAGGCAACGGTCGCATCACTAGATTTTAGATCGACGCTAGGCGGCCATCGCCGTTAGCGTTAGGGGTGGGCTGTTGGTGGTGAGTCTCGTGCTACCATGACCTAGACCTAGAGGTACCTTAGTCTGTACTTTGGAGAAAAGGAAGCACACGTACACCGAAGGTACCTTGTGAGGTACTCGTATATTCTCGTTAGAAACGTGTCCCCTTCACGAAATGGATGCCATATGCTCTTAGTATCTGTCCCCCCCTGTTCATTTCGGCATCTTTGACAGGTACTGTACAAAACGTTCTTGCAGAAAGGGTTGCAACTGGAACTTCCATAACCCAGGCCTTGTCATCGTAGGGGCCAGATCTCGATGCTTGGATCGCGTCGACCTTTCCAATGGTTTACTCTGGTCTCGGAGGCAGAAATAGGCAGACAGTCCGGTGTGTGTGCGCACTCCGGCTGTAGGCGAGAGGCGATTCGGACTAGTTCAGACCAAATATCTGCCTCTAGTTATTACCCCCTCACGGATACAGGTGATTGTTACTTTGGGGGGGTCGGCGTAGACTTATGGTTGGTTCCAGCGGCCAGACCTTGCAGGTTCCGACTTGGTTCCTCACACCTAACCAGCCAGTGACCTGCCCTCCCGAAGCAGGGGTCAAGCCGCGAGAGTTGCGGCTGTGACGATGGTATTCTGCATGCAGCTCGCTGCGATCTGGAGTGGGAGACAAACGATTGGCCGAGGGATTGTCTGTACTAGTGGTCTCATCGTGGTGGTCGTGTGCCATGACCGTTCGACAGCAACGAAACAACCTCAACAATGTCAGAGTTCCGCCATTGGGGAGAAAGAATGGTGAAGCCATCACATATCGAAACTGTACATTTCTTCTAACTCTAACAGAGAGGAAGCACATTCGTTTGCTTGAAGTATCCTGTCCTGTGGTATAGGACGTAGCTACCGCCTTTACTTTACCCCTTGATGCGGGACTTGCGATTATCCATGTGCATGTTAATCATGTATCTAGACACTTTGAATGCTTAACGATGCGCGGTAACTCTTGCTCACAAGTCGAAAGTATGTTTGACCAGACATTACGTGTATTGTCCTACCAGCTAGGTGGTGGCTCTTCTATCTACGACGGAGTCCAGTCTATCTGAAGTCTTGATGCATCGCCAATTTTGGTTCCCTTGCTGACACAATGACAGGAGGCTTTTCTCATTAATGCTCGACGCAAGCAGGCTGGGAAAGTCATCGAGGTCCTTTTCCGCTTTTGCCCATTCCCTTGGACGAGGTAACCTCCCAGTACCTTGTCCCAAATACCTTTTCTTCCGACCAGATTACCCAGTGAAGTGATAACTTTTGAGTCAAATCATGGCCATGATTCCAAAAAGACGCCAAAATCGCCAATGAGGGTAGGTCTGCTCCCAGCGACCATACCCGGTGGCATATCGTAACAGGCCGCGGTGGCCACTTGACGAGTCCTGTTATTCCTCGAGATGTGCCCTGATTCGTGCTAAAAGCAAGAATCTCACTCATAGTCATCCATGAAGTCTTCGTAAATATCGTCGAGTCGTGTGAGAGAGAAAAAGACTATCCCTTGGCGAGATTTTGTGACCTCTTGCTGCACCCGTCAGGTCATAATGTCCTCGGGCGAGATATGTATCGACATCAAGGTTTTCTCAGATTCGGCGATGCCGCTGAGAAGAGGGATGTTTTCGGGTTGGGGTTGGTGAGAAAGAGTTGATCGCCGGAACGAAGCCGGTCCAAGGAGATCCTGGCTCGGACCGGAGGGCAACGCCATGCTCATGCTACGCTTGGGTCGTTCCTGAAGTCGGAAATTGTTGTGTTCGTCACCGTCGGCTCGGCTACCCCAGGATGTCTACCCACGGGTTGATTAGTACGTATGGACATTTTTACCACACATGTTCGTAGGAGCTTACCATCTTCAGTGTGAAGAGAGCATACAGCTTGATCAATCCGTGGAAGTAGCCGAATAGTATGGAGACGGGAAGAAACATGACGTCGCACGGGTTCCGCACGAAGAGTCCAACGAGCTTGACAACCTTGGTGAATGCGAACATGAATACAAACTGCGTCCAGAAGGCATATCGGCGGTTCGGCATATCCCAATCAGCAGTCGCCCACCAGCACGAGGCCAGCAGGAGCGGATCGGTGACGAACGCTAGCGACGTGAAAGTCGCGAAGTGGAGAGCATATGTACACCATGGCTGCTGGCTGTGTAGAAATGGTGTCAGTTGATGTGCCTATTCGAGGAGCACGAGACATGTTCTCGGTTGCGGCTCAAGGCAATTATCGGAGACTTGCCAAGAAGGGGGGAAGGAGGTGCAAGGGTGCGAGGGTAGGGATCGGTTTGCAGCGGATAAACTCACGTCAGCACGTAACGCTCACGGGCCATACTGGTCCAGTTACTCCGCCAGTTGCTCCTTGCCCAACGCGAACACTGGTAAAGGAATTTCGTCCCGTTCTCGAGCGTGGTCTCGATCTCGCATTCGCGTTCGTACTGGATCCATGTCTTCCATTGGTGACTGACTAACCAGCGAGTCACGAAATTGTCGTCGTCCGCATTCAGGATGTAATTGCCCCAGCGCTCGGTTTGGAATCCCTCCAAGAAATCATGGCTCTTTAGTATCTCTGATCTGTAGGCTCCGGTGCGACCAGACATGCAAGAAGTACCGCCATCGATGTTGTGAGTAGCTGTGATCTCAAAGTTGCGGCGCTGGATGTAAGCCGCTCCCAGCCAGTTGAAAATCCGTGTCGAGAAAGGCCCTGTGAGGACACGCTTGACTCGTTGACGAGTGCCCACACCTCCGATGCTCGGGTTCTCAAACGGAGCCAGAAGCCAGGGCATCAGAGTCGACGGCCACGTCACATCATCGTCTGCCATGACAGTGATGGAGGTCTGCACATGGTCGTCCTTGAGCGCCTCACAGACCTGCAGGCGCTTATTGGCCTTGTCGACCTGCAGAACCTCAATATCTGGTTGATGGCAGCCCGGGGCCCTGAGAGTCTCGGCAACAAGCTTGAGCGCCTCGAATTTGTTCCAGGTAGTTACCAAAATCAACTTGGCTGGCTTGCAAGCCAGAATGCTTTGCAGAGATGGTCGAAGCTCCTCGACTGCGTTGTGAATGGTTGGAATGATAACCGTCACGTCTTCCGATGTGTACGTAGGCTTCTCCGGGATAGGCTTTGACTTGTATGTCCAATGGCTGATGCAGTGGACAATCAGACGCAGGTATCTATGGATCCTAACACTGTGTTAACAGATTTTTGCGTGAAACAAGGACGGAATCAAGTTCAGAAGGCAGGGCTAAGAAATACTGGAGCATACCATAGAATGCAGAAAAGGTAGACCCAGAAGGTCGTCGATGCGAGGAACTCTGGTGGCGAGATGCCGAGACCAGGGAACTTGACCATAGCGATGGTCATGATGGTTCGCGGTTGGCTTCACAGGCGTCCCACTCGTATGGAAGGAAGGAACAACGATGTGTGGAAGGGAGAAAGGTGTTCCGGCCAGGCCTGGTCGGAGAGGCCACGGGTAAGTTGCCGAGGCTAGAAGAAGCCGGCGAGATGCAGAAGGTAAGACGTTGGTTGAGAACGAGGCAAGAAAGGTCCTCGATCTCTAGCATCAAAGGTAAAATCTCTGGTCGGAGATTTCTCTGAGGCCAAAGAGGTTCGTCGTCTGTCGTCGTTCCTGCCTCGGGTGGAATCCGCTTCAATTTTTGGGAAGTGACACCAACTTTTCCAAAATCCACAATATATATGGCCTGGACCAAGTGAACAACTTCCTCGTCGAGAGGTGAATGCCTGACGTATAATATTATATATGCAGACCAGAGGGTTGGTGAAGCTTGGACCCTGAGATCGGTAGAGGTGAACGTGTTACCCGTTGTGGCTCCCTTGTCTGTTGACCTTGGTACACTTGGTCTTCCGGCCAGAAGAGCAAGCTTTTGGGATGTAGCAAGAATTGACCTAGCTTGTGCACACAATGCACAGTACCAGAAACGGGGAGAGGTGCCGTAGAGGTGCGGACGCGCAAAACCATGGACGTCAAGTGAGGCCGAGAGATTAGGATTGCACGCCTCGGCTTGACAAGCCTCCTACCTGGTAGGCGACTTGTACAAGGAAAGACACGAAGACGATAAGCAAGATCAACAAAACAAGGCCATTGTCAAGACCAATTGGCCCGTCTGAAAGAACAGTGACGAAAAAAGCAAAACGACTGTGAACTTTGACGTTTTGCGGGAAGAGTCCGGGGCGAGGCTCGCGGGATATAAATAAGAGAGCACCGCAATAACAACCCACACGGTTCGAGATGACCAACTGCCAGTGAGCCTGCCATTGGAGACATGGGCAGCCGGACAGTCCAGGATAAGGTAGTAGTAGTATGCAATGGGACGCTTCTGGTTAGGGGATGGAGTGGGCTACCTCTAGGAGAACCCCAAGTACCGCAGAGGTGTCTGTGAAGTCTCACTTGGGACTAAACAGCAAGAGCAACCGCACAGAAAAGATGATGGAGAGGAGTGGACGATGTAAGATGAGCGAGGTGTGTAGACATACATACATAGCCGCGGCTACTAGCGCAGACTTGGCGCTATGTACATTACTTGATGAGGAGAGCACCGTCGATGGTAGGTACAGATCTAGTACACAGCCGGCGTGGTAATCTTAAAGTATCCAATCTCGACGTACATGAGGTGGGAGCGGAAGACGAACGGGACGTATTGACAGACTTTGACCCACAGTCGCGATTGGCTACTACTCTAAACAAAGCCACATTGTCATGATAGAGGTGAGATGGCAGTTTTAGATGGCAGTACGCCTTGGTTGTCGACAAGAGACAGAGCAGATTGTCGTGTTGTATTTGACATGTGTTGTTCTGAGGTAAAAATGGCAAGGACTTGTTCTCCAATTGAGGGGGCTGTGGGGGGAGGGGAAGAGGGGTGTGAGTTTAGACAAGATTCACACCCCAACTCCACCACCACCAGCATTAAAGTGGGACTTGTAGCGGCGCCTGCATCTCGGAGGGGCGTGCAGGTGGAGCGCTATCGAAAAGTGCGGCCAATTCTCTGATTCAACCTCCACTGTCACCAACAGCAAAAGTGACAAAGCTCCAAGTTGTAACCTACAAGGAGATTGGGATAGTAGTATCGGTTTCTAGAGGTAGCAATTCATGGTTCTATTTTTCTATTTGGCCGGCAAAAAGGGCGCGACTTGCTTGCGACATGGAAGTTCACGGACGCACCTTCCTTGAAGAGAGCTCAACATCCCGTCCGCAAGTCTGGACTTGGAACATCGCAGGCTGGGGTCCACTTCAGTCTCAATCGAAATGGGACTGCAGAGCTCGGTACGAGTCAAAGGCCAAAGCTGCCGAGTCTCAAGCAATGATGGAAGCTCGAGGTTTCTCTTCTCCCACTTTAGACGCGCTTGTTTGATCTTTTCCCCCTTCGTGGAAGAATACCGTGCGCTGCCTGCCGCTTCCGCCCTTCTACATGAGATTGTCCATTCTCCCGATGCAATTGCCACTCTGGCCATCATGGCGAACCAAAAGCTTGGTGATCCATCATCGAATTGGCTAGGTTGAACTGGTTGACCAGCAAATCGCTCGATATCTTCAAACGTGTCTCCGCAGTCCCGCAGATCGCAGCTCGCCATATGCGGAGCGAACGGCTCAGCAGCATGGATGATGGGGCCGTGAACGGCGATCCACCAGGACCCTTGGCGGCCTAGGTCGCTTCTCCAACTTCTTGCCCCTGCTTCTTCATATTGGATCTGCCCTGTTAAACGGCCACAGATACCTTGACTCCATTGAGGCGACTCGACGATACAGTTACTCAGAACGGCACTTGACCGCACCTACAATGACCACAGCCTGATCAACATGCCTTTTCTATCTCCGACACTGGCTGATACCTGTCGACATGTCGTCCGTTATCTACCTGTCCGGACGGATGATCAGAAACCAGTACGCAGCATGACGGATGATTCTTTGCCAGTGCTCCACCCGGAGCCTTGACGGCTTGCTCTTGTTGTTCTTGCTCAACCATTGGACTGGCCTAGCGGGTTCGAGGTCGACAAGAGGGGCCAGCTCTCATCATTCGCGGCCGAGCACAGATTCGATCAGCCCATCGCGTCTTGTAGGTGGATCCTGGTTTCAAAAACGAAAGTCGAGCCAGTCGAGCCATTGGTGAGGCAAGCATGGCAAGGCGGCAAGCATAATTACTCGTCATAAGCGCAGCTCGGCCGACCTTGACTGTCGATATGCACGCGACCAAACCCACACTCTACGAGCACTGTTCGCCGCGTCTATCAAGCGGCAAGCGGAAAGCAAATCACATTAGCACGGAAGTGCGCGCGCCGGGTGGTGTGGGGAAGCCATCAGCCCGCGGGCGTTTTTATTCTCCGCTTCCTCACCTCCGATCATGTCTTCATGACATGTTGCGAAACGCATATCTTCAAATAAGACACACGTGTCCCGAACCGCAGCATGTCTGAATGTCGTCCGAAACCTGCAAAGGCAACCACTGGCAACGACGTGCTTCCGGCGCCACAGGGCACTCTGGCCGCTAAGTGTAAACTAGCAAGGCACTTCGGGTCACATACCAGAATCATTCATGGATGTTGGACTATCGCCGCGTTGGCTCGCCCGCGACAGAGTGTCCTCAACGCCCGCAGGTCCCACAACCCTTATTGAGCCAGACCTGGTCCTTGTGAAGGCAGGCATTGCATCGCCATGCAGGTACACGTCTTTCGTCACCTTTTAATGATTCAAACTCGGTCAAGACGCACGGGAACTAGACGATATCTCGTAATGTCCGTTGCCAAAATCGCCGGTCCGTGCTACCCGCTTTGATCAAAGTGACTTGCGTCGTGCGCCGATCGACCTGCCGTTTTTCGACCAGGGCCCGACAGGGTTTACGTTCCATGCTTGTCATCACAGGGGGCGTACATCCTTGCTCGGTAAACGGCCGCGGGGGAGCGAGACGGGCCTTTCGGGCTGGGCACGTCGCAATCATGCGCAATCGTCAACGGAGGCGACTGCGGAGATGGCTCGGCTCTGGCCCGTCTATCGTCCTCCCTCTGATAGGAGAAGGGTCGTGGTACGCATACGTACCGCAACTTATGCTCTGAACAGCCAAACTGTGTCTCTACTAGACCTATAAACTTGTTTGTCCGGTCTTTAGGCGCATGTCTGAAACCTGCAAATAATAATAGCATATGAGGCATCTTGGGTACAGAACATACATGTATCGTCTGCCTTAGCCCGGCATATTTCTTTGGCAGAGATGCGGATTCCTTGCTTAGCACGACAGTCCAAGGGCGACGAACTCCACGACCCGATGGACTGCATGACAATCATCCAGCTCAGATGGACGAGGGCGATGCTTCGCACACTTCGGGCTCTTGCATTTCCTCAGATGCTGACACGTACTGTGTCTCCTCTGCACCGGCGGATACCTTCCGAGGCTCGCTGCTGAGGGCAGGTCCTTCTTGGAAGCGCTGCTGTTGAAGCAAGACTAGTGAGGGTGTTCTTCTTCGTCTCAACCTAGACTCCTCAGAATTGCAAGCCGTGCCGATGGATCCAAAGGCTTCTCTCGCACCGGAATTTCCCTCACACCGGACTCCGCAACCGAAGCTCGTCGCTACCACTACACGATCTCCCGTCCTGGGGTCAGTGGCCTCATCTTACTTCTCGAAGACTGCCTCGCACTGGTCCCCATGCTGCCATGTTGTTGGTCTGACTGTCTGTCGTCTACGATAAACGCCAAGAGTTTACTGTTGTTTTCGAAAGTCCAGGCCGTGGTGTCCACAATGACCCTCAGAGGCTGAAGATCTGCAACGATCGGGAGATGCCGCACAATGTATCTCAACCGGCCCGGAACCCTTGTCGCGGAGTCGTAGCGTCTTTCCTTCCTCCTTCCGGGGGTTTATCAACCGTTCGCAAACATCAGACCTGCTTCAACAAGCTGAAGACCACTTTGTGTGGGGATACTAGGTCACTGTTGTTATTCCGCTACAACATCCGTGCAATGCAATAAATTTCCCGGAATTACTTGGCGCTAGTCACGTCACAGAGTCCTAACTTCGCCCAAGACGCTGAGAGCGGAGGATACCACCCGGTCGGAGCCCTTGAGAAGACCATGCCCACTTTGTAAGGGCAAGAACAAGTACTTAACAGCGAAGAGTCCATCATGAGATCTCAAGCCCAGTGCTTGCCGCTTTGATCTTTCGACGAGCAGCAGATGACTCTAGTCTGGCTCGGCTTGGAGTGCTGGCATATTCCAGTATCTTCGTTGGTAAAGGATGGCGGCACCATCCTCTGTCTTTAGCTCCCAGACTGTGGGAGAGAACGTCAGTGGGCTGCTACCTTGCCATGTTGGCGTGCATTGAGCTAGTGCAGGTCGAAGAAAGCGAGACGAGTCGCGACAGTGCAAATATAGCTGTTACCGCTCGCTTCCGGATGGCGCAGCACCCAAGTAATCAAACCCCCATCAGCCTCTATACGCGAGCGTAATGTCGCACGCTACTACGCTATTACGGAACCAACCACGATACATTGTTCATCGATGATGGAGCCCGAGGCGGGAGGACATGCGTCGCGGAAGCAGGAAGAGAGTTCCGGCAGCAGTGATCTGGATGATGCGCATTACCCAGTGCCATGATTTTACCCTAGGGCAAGATGTCGGTGCGCTGTATGGGTAAAGCGCCCTTACCTTACTCAAGGCATGCTCAATCCATCTCGAGCCCTGTCCTCGTTCTCCAACACGAGAGGAAGTGTTGGATTTTCTTGCGCAGAGTGGACTGGCAGAGGCACATCAAATGCATGAGCGCGACCGGTGAGCAACAGAGTTTTCATGTCCCGATTTTTCCACGCCGAGTCTCGTGCATATGCTCCAAGGCTTTAGTTGCGTTGGCGCTGCTGTTGTGAGTTGTCCGGCCTACCTCTCTCTCCAATGCAGCCATCACAGGGAACAGGGTTGTGGGCTTCCTTCCCGCCTTATAACATGACGAATCCATGGACCTCAAGAGTGAACGACCGAATGGTCTCTTTGCGAGATACAGCATCTTGTTGAGCGCCTCCTCGAGTCACTTCCCTCTCTCTCTGCTCAGCTACGTTGCCTGTGCATGCTGAAGGCAGACTCGGCCCACTAAAGAAGACCTCAGTCCTTTCCTGCTCCCTATTGCACGGATGGCAGATTATTAGCACCCGTACTTCGGCCATGATGACGCGAGGCGGTCAAGGTACACACTCTCAGTACTCGTCCCACAAGATCAGTGCCGTCCCGCTGACCTCACCGACTTTCGGGCGAATCAGCCGGGGGCAAGAATCGTGCGGAATCGGAATCGACTATACCTCCATTCAAGATGACCTGTCTTTGCTCTACAAGCTGTAGAAGCAGAGATAATCGGCATCGCACGCTCGAACAGCATATCTGCTTGACTGGAGCAAACGTCCCCAGTTTCTGACCGAATGTCGACGTTTGGATGCACCTGATACCGGACCTCTTTCTCGTACAGCGACCCAGTCCCAGATCTTCACACATCAGCCAACCATGGTGGCGAGTGCCGCTCCTGCCAGTGGTCCGCTCTGATATGGTTGGCAGGTAGCCTTCATCGAATCATGGCGCCAGCACGGCACTGATCTCCCCCAAAGCCGGATTTCCCATTGCCCGGTATTGGTCGATTTCCACTCACTGGTTGACTCTGTTCGCCAAGTGGACGTTATGGGTCAAGAAAAGGTGCAGAATGTCTGTGGATCATCACCTCGCCTCCCTCGGCCGGCTCAGCCGCTGGAAAGAAAGAAGAGATAGGTGTTAGCCCTCCGCAAGTGCGGAGAGCAATGTTCGCCTTCCTTTCATCAAGCCTGGATCCAGCAAGTCGAAGGCCTGGTTGAGTCTTTGCATGCAACGTGGTCGCCCAATAACTGATGTTGTGTCGTTTGGAAAGCCATGTGTGCCGTCCGTCCAGACCCGATCTACCGACGCTCCCCACCTCGACATGCGGCGGCCACGGCCACTCTCGCCACTTTTTACTGGCGGTCCTCCGTAAACATGACCTCTTCAGGCCTCGGACAAGCATGACCGCTGCGAAAAGACGTTCCAGACCGTTGCAGAAGGCAGATCTTGACGCTGCTGGCCTCGCGTGACCCCATTTCCCTCTCCTCATTGGGCATCCTTACTACATGAGGAATACCAGGTCAGTACAAACCGCGGGGAAATGCAAGCCACCGAGATCATCACGCTCAGCTGATGGTTTGTCCTTCTGAATATGGACGCGCGGAGAGCTGTAGCTGGAACGGCAAGCGGCAATAGCTCCGACATGGGCGGATAACCGGGCGGGCGTGGTCAGTCGAAGGCCACCGTTAGCCAGTGAGCGGACACCTGAACAAGAATAGGGGGTCATATACACTCGGCCAGCAGCCTGGGTGCGGCGCTATTTGATGACTTTGCAGTCCAATCATGCCAATGCGCCATGGATGCCAACTCGGCAGCCAGCGTGCCACTCCCACTCCTGACTTCCTCATAGCACGACCTCTACCACCGACAGCCATGATAATTCAGCATCACGCGAGCCAACTCCGCCCGGAGCGACGATCACTCGATTCTGGCCCGGTCGGAGGGGCTGGGAAAATCCGACCGCACAAGAACGCAACCACTGATATCCTACTTCAACTCTCCAGATTGGCAGTTGCCAGAAAGAATAGGGTAGGAATGAACAATATTTGGTCGAAGGATGCAGAGAATGCGTCTCTGGCAGCGGAATAGCCGATATCAATTGCAACACGACCAAAAATGGCTCGGGCAGAGCGGACGTACTCAGCGGGAACCACAACGCTTGGGCTGTGGTTCAAACACGGCCTGACCCGGAGCGAGTCCCGGGGGACAGACCGATTCTCTGAATATGTATCGTCACGCTCCGTCGTCTGTTAGCAGGAAAGACTCAAAGGTCCATTGCATGACAAGTCGGGACCATTCTGACACGGTAGATGATCTATCACCGATGGGAGCCCCTGGGTTCACACCTATCGGGCCAGCCTTTGCTTATTTAGAGCGTTGAAGCCGGTGAGAAACCAACAGAAGGCACTTGGAACAGGCATCGGGACATTGCATGCTGCTTGCATGGCTCTCGGGCTGCTCACATAATGCTCGCTCGGAGCCAGGCAATTCATCCGGTCGGATGAGCCTACTTCCGATGAGGTGAGGCACCATGAGGTCGACTCCAGAGTTAATTACCTCCTCCAAACCACCAAAGCGTACCACTCGTATATACAATCCAGAAGAATATCTGAGAACAAGTGAAGAGCCGACGTCGATCTAGATATAAGAACCATGTGGCACACAATGGTGGGCAGCTGATTCGTCATGAGGTCAAACATCCGCGGACGCCGCCAGTGAGGGGAAGACGTTCCGCCGAGGCTACCACAGACAATCCTCGGGTATCATCCTAATATGCGGCACCCAGCCGTGCGGCTCGCTTGGGACGTTATGAGATCAGGTGTAGTTACCTTTACGCTCCTACCTTAGCAATCAGCACCCGGCATGTGGGCTTGTGTGCCCGTGGGGGAGGGTTACAGTTATGTTGACATCCTCGATACTTTTCTCTTTGTTGCCATTGACCTTCGGGTCCAAACAGAACCCTCACCGGCCATATTCCTTCTTTTGAACCATTTGATGCACCGCAAAATCTCTTTCATGCACGGCTCTTGCAGCAGCATCAGGGTCAGGGATAGCTGGGACGTCTGAGCTGGATAGTCTCGACAGCACGAAATCTACCTCTACCAACTAGGTAGGTAGGTAGTTAATAATAGACGGCCCGTTTGCGCCGCACCCCTCCTGTATGTCCTGCAGAGTGCAGACTGCATCAATGACGACAAGATAACGCGCTCATTCGAGGCGGCAAGTGCCGACAGCAGAGTAGGGGTGAGCAACAAGTCTGGTTGATGTCCAGGCGTCATGGCTCTCCAGCTTGCGTGAAAAGCCTCCCGACGCAGGTCGATGAGGGGTTTGAAGATGTTGAAGATGTTGAAGGAATCCCGGACACCGGACTTGGACGAATCACAGCGGCGGGAGCGATAATGCCGACAAGCAGGCGCTTCGCCGGCCACCCCTCATCGAGACCGGAGATAAAAGCTGAGGGGTGGACGAAGCAGACCACTCACCTTGTCGTTCCGGCCCGCCTGGACGGGGTGGCGTTCAATGGAGTGGCTGGAAAGGGGTTTGTTGCGTTGTTGCTACAACTGTGGTAGAGACTGTGGAGGGTGTGGATGGACAGATAGCGATTCGCAGTTGATTCCATGGGTCTTTCGAGACCAGTTCAGCCCAGGCCGCTATCAACATTGGACAGGATTCACCGGGCATATATCTGACTATTGACAATATCATTTCACGACAAGATGCTTCGCCTTTGTTGTTGGTGCGATGCTTATCCGTACGGAACTTCATGATTGTTGCCTCGTTGACGGAGGTGTCGACCGTGAAATGCGACCAAATTCCAGACTCCAGAGACGGGACTTGGGAGAGTAATAGCCATTCTCCGTTAAGCGTAGCATATTGAGACGATGCCCAAGCGTTTTCAGCCGCTCTCCGCTCTCCCTCCAGAGCCCACGGCATTGGAAACGATTGATGAATGACCGTCGATCAGCTGGAGATCTCCAACTCTAAAATGTCGATTGTTGACGATTTGATTACCCCAAGACAACCCAAGACACGACCCAAGACACGGCCGCTAACAAAGCAGTGTCAGGTTTAGTTCAACCAATTCCATGGTCCCTATCCACCTCGTGTTCCTCCAATCGCAACCCGTCATGCCGTCGTTATCCATGATGCACTAACAGGCACACACACAAGAGCTGTTGGCCCCTGCTCTCCCGTCCAGTCCGCTCTTCCGTGCATCCCGTCTGTTTGCTCCTTTTTCTGCAACACATCACCGTGTTCTCCCCCCCCCGTGAACCAAGGCACGCCATAGCCGTCGTGAGTCCAGCTTGAACCGCCCTCCTTCCCGATTCAAGCTGCTCGTTTTTGGTCCATAACCCCCCTCTCTGCGTCCTCACCATCGGCCCAGGTCTAGGCTCGCTGTCCGGGCCTTGGTCCCCCACATGCTGCCCGCTAGTCGCACATGTCCGAAATCAGCGAGCGTCAATCGTCCGAGTTTACCGTAGCCGCATCCAGTATCCAGCTCAGCAACAAGCGGGGAATGAGGCTCACGTCTTTTCTTGTGAGGCTTTGAGAGCCTGACTGAGGACAGTCTCGCAATCCATTCTGCGATCGGTCCATCCAGCCGTGCTCTGTGCTCCTTGTCGCAGAGTAGACACCGTTACAGCCTCAGCACTGGAGCGAAAGCCTGCTTAACTTGGCGAACGTCAGCCATTCTGCTCGTGCTGCCATTCTTGAGAAGAGGCAACGCCATTCCCGACCTTCCGGTAGAGGGCACACCGTCGTGCTCGGTCAGTCAGCCGCTGTCCAATCCGATTGCCGTGTGTGCCCCCCCCTCGGTGCGCCTGGGTCTCCGCGCGTCCGGCCAATCCGCCTCGCCCGCCCAGTGAGCCCACGTCCTACGCCGCAGCAGGCGTTCGTCAGCCCCTCCAACCACACCACACATCCTCATACGACGTCGACGACGTCCTGCGACCTCCTGCTCTCTCTTCTCCCTCCCCTAAACCGCCACTGACGAGGTTGGGAATCTTTCCAAATCTTTTCCTGTCCCTTCTTCCTTTGCCAGGGTTGTTTGGGACGCTGCGTCGCTGAGGCGCTTTGTTCCGGAGCGTTGGCGTTTTGCGTCGCTTTGGCAACGCCTGAAGGGCCATCGCGACAAGATCCGTTTTTTTTTTTTGTGACGATTTTTCTGATGCTTCAAATGTCAGCGTGATCCCAGTCGCCGTCGTCTCTGCACGGGGCCAACGCTGCTTTGCTTGCGGGTTGCGCTGGCATTATTTTGGTCGTCCAGCTTGTCGATTTGTCGCGGAGGGAATCAAAAGCTGCGTTGAGAACGGCGAGGATCCGTGATCAGGGCGGTTTGGAAGTATTGTGAGATTTATACGTCCAGCCCGGTCACGGTCAAACCTAAGCGCGCCGCCATGGTGACGATGCAAGGTCACGGCTCGGTAGGCGGGCCGACAAATAAGATAACGAAAGCGCGGAGTAAAGTGGTGAAGCCCATCCTGAAGAAGCTGTCGTACTCGGAGAAGGGCTCGTTGGATTTGGATCGCGGGTGGGACGACCAGCAGCAGATTGATGGATTCGGAGGAGTCGGCGTGTGGGAGCCGGTTGGCACGGGCCGGTCCGCTAAGGATGTCAGTTTTAGCTTTGGCACCGCCGGAGCGAGAGGGAGTTCTGGCGGGCGAAGTGCGCTGAGTGGGAAGGAGGGAGTCACCACGGGGGGCAGCGGCGGCAGCAGCAGCGGTGGCGGCAATGTGGTGCGGAAAACCTTCCAGCAGCATGGACGCTCGCACAGCGGAAACTCTGTTGCAACCAACGGCAGCGGTGGTGGTTTGAGGGCTGGTTCGTTCGTTCATCCTTTTCAGCAGATGCCGCGCACCTCGACACCTCCATTATCATACGCAAACTCGCTGGCATCTTTAGAAAACAACAATAGCAGTTCGCCGAGGGAATATTCACCGACAATAACAGAGAACGAGGACGACGGGGAGGACTCGCTGTACAATAGCTGGGCCGGCACTTCACTTCCGCCTCACCTTCACCTGAACCTTAACCACCATCACCCGCAAACCCAACACCACCACGCGTCTTTTTCCCTTTCTTCTGGCCACCAACCCACACTTTCCACGCACTCTTCAACCTTTTCGCAAACCGCCCTGCGTCGCCCATCTTTAGCAAGCCAACGCACTTCTTCCTTAACAGACATCACTTCTGCACTCACTTCTCCCCCGCAACTCCGCGCGAGCACGACAACCGGCCGCTCAACACCACGTCTCGCACCCAGCAAATCAGACCTGCACCTGAACCTCACCCTGAGCGAGCTCGAGTCCCCCGTCGGCAGCCCAAGCGGAACTCCAACCCTCGTCTCGGCAGCGACAGCGCCGGCAGCAATCCTCGCGTCACCAACCCAATCATCATCAACCGCGCCAATGTCTCCGCTCCGCACCTCCCTCGAGGCAATGGGCACCCGCCTCCGCAGCCGCTCCGAGGTCGACAGCGCCGCCCGGCAGGAGCACATCCGGCAGGCGCGCCGCAAGTTCGAGGAGCGCGAGCGCGTCAAGGAGGCCAAGTACGAGCGCGAGGAGGTCGAGCGCCGCAACCGCCAGGCCACCAAGGAGGCCGAGCGCATCGAGAAGGAGACGAGAGAGTGGTACAAGGCCACAGGAGTAAGTTCCGGCGGTGGTATCGCGGGAGGAAGCGGCAGCGTGAACGGTTCCAGCGTGAATGTTGCGAATTTGAGCGAGTCGATTTTGCAAGTTCCTGCCGCGTGCGCCGCGAAACCCGGCCGTCCCGCCGTGTCTCGCAAGAACACGGCCACCAGCATCGCTACCACCTCGGCTTCCGTACCAACACACGCGATGAATGGCAGGAGCGTCGTCGGAGCCGGGGGCGTGTTCGGCGGCAAGAAGCAGAAGCGCAAGGGCAGTTTCGGGGTGGCTTCTGCTGGGACGGCGGGCGGTTCGCGACCTGATGTTTTTGCCGGCGGATATTCATCAAACGGCTCCTCGAGCCGGAAGAACAGCGGATTCGTTGCGAGCGAGAACCAAGCTAACGTTGGCGATGCCGAAAAGGGAATTGCAGGTTATGCCAGAAAGTATGACGCTCTGCCAGATCTCAACGACATCCCCCGGTTCGGGGCCGTCGACGACGACGAGAGGAACAACTGGCGCAGGGATAGGCCTCGCCGCGCTACCGTGGCCAAGAAGAAGACGCAGACGTACTGGCAGGGCTTTGTGCTGTGGCTGCGCACCAAGATCTTCCGGCTGAGCAAGCGGTAGGCACGCTTGCGACACTAGAGGATTGGAGGAGTCGAGCATACAGTTTCCTGCATCAACTACCGCCATCACATCACATTCATCATTTTTACGCTCGACACGCGATACTCGGCAAGGCTGGACTCTACCACTCTTGGTCGCAAAGGTTGTTGAACAGAGAGTTTCGACACCAACAACCCACCATCACATATAAATCCGGCAGCATGATTCGCCGCACTACACTTCGACATCACCCACAACTACACATTCACGACATCACGACTCAGCATCTTTCACATCAGGGTCCATAGAACGGAACGGATGAACCTCGACAGACGGCCTCTTTCAGAAGGAAGGCGTTCAAGATGTTCAGGCACAGGCACAGGCACAGGCACAGATTCACGGATGCGTTTTCAACGGCCTTTGTGTGTTTTCTCTTTCAGGCATCAGGCAGCGTTTTCGGCATTGGTTTTTCGTTTGGCTTACGGAATTGGTCCAGAGACACGTTTTCAGTGTCTCGGATTGGAATGGAGAAGGGAAGGTGGACCAGGGTGGACTAGGGGGATCAGGATACCGTTGAGCTGGTAGGTAGTGAGACAGCTCTGACAGAGAGAGGTGTCTCCACTGGACAGGAGGGGATGGACTGGAGTTTAAGGGTTTTGCTACTGCTTGCATTGGTGGTTTTCTGCTTGAATTCACGACGGATATCATGAGGTCTGCCGTCTGTGGTCGGACTTGGCAACAGGACAGAGCTAGCATTGCTTTCGTAGGGAGAATGGAAGGCTGACCTACGTACGACATCGTGATGTTCGGGCTTATTGTGTAGTGACGAAGGTATACTTTGTGATGAAGCTCATGTGCCCATCTCCCGATCCTGTCAGACACCACTGAACACGATCCTGAGGGCCAATTAGGGTCGAAGACGCACAAGTGTATTACCAAGACTGTGTGGTACTCATAATGGCCATGTTGCCACGTCCTCGCCAGTCAGGCATGTCGCACACTGGGAAGAGCCTGCCGCGTTTCTGACTTGAACAAGCATCCCATCCGCATCGTAGCTTGTCGGCGACATGCTGTTAGAGATGACACGAGGAGAGATGAGCCATTTGGAATCAGACCTAACTTCTTAAGGCAACCGCGACCCACCAGATGCCGCGGTCGACGTTTCCGGCTTTCCGCATCTATCTACTGTACCTAACAAGAGACGATACGAGTTGCTTCCGGCTCATCGCAAGACAAGAAAAACTAATCAATCAAGGTAGGGCAAAAAGAATGGACAAAGTACTCTGAGACATCTCTGCCGAACACGGGGTAACCGACCTGTCAACCCTAACCCTGCTGTGACTACCCCGGATTTCAGCGAGTTCAGCTAGTCCAGCCACAACAATCACATGCTGACTGTTGCTGCGGCTACTTCGTCCATAGTTGAACTAATCTCAATCTCGGCCCTGAATGTGATGAGCTCGGCATAAGCGCAAGCGTCCGTCAGCCAGCTCATTTCAAAGGTGGCCGACTCGTTCCAGGACCTGAATATCACGGAATCTCTATAAGACGCTCTTTCTCTGCATTTCACCAGACTAGACTCGTCTTTCTTGCATTACTTAGGTATCTCAGTGTTTACCTTGACGCGTAGATCGGACTTCAGTGTTGACATCGTCTGCATACCGTATCCCCTATCCAATTGGCCACTGAAAGCTGCCATGGCTCCATCGCGCCGCTTCGCCAATTACCCCGGAGCCAGGGAGGCCCCGGCCGAGTCCCTGGCCTACGAGCACGAGATGGGCCAGAATCCCGCTCTGAGAGGCTGGTCCATGGTTGCTGCCGGTTCCCTGTGAGTACGGCATTGCTGCTGTGAGACCGTGAGAGCTTTGCGGCTGACCGTCACGTGCCAGGGTATCCAACTCCGCCTACCTCCAGAAGTTCTTCTGGAACAACGCAGGCTTTGACAAGCCGAAGGATATCCCAGGACTGGAGAAGGAGGTTGCTATCTTGAACGTGAGCACCCATCCAGTCTCTTCATGCCTGCTCCGTAGCACTGACCACGCGGACAGCCAACCGTGATTCCCCTGGCAGACGGTACAGAAGAAGCACCCGGCGTCGAGCCAGAACTCTTCCCCGCCCAGCCCAAAGACCTGCCGGGCCGGTACTACTCGACAGCCGACTACCATGCCCTGTACAAGTCCGGCGAGGTGACGCCCCTGCAAGTAGCCGAGACGCTGCTGAGCCTCATCCGTCCGGGTGCCAAGTACGCCGACGCCTGGCGGTGGCTCAACGAGGACCTCGTCCTCGCCGCAGCCAGGGCGTCGGCCGAGAGGTGGGCGACCGGCAAGCAGAAGGGCCTGCTGGACGGCGTGCCGTTCGGAGTGAAGGACGACGTCGACGTCGAGGGCTACGTCACGACCGTCGGCATGAAGGTCGACGAGAGCATCCCCTTCTTCACCCGCAAGGCCGCCGAGTCGGAGTGGGCGGTCCGCAGGCTCGAGGAGGCCGGCGCCGTCATGATGGGCAAGATGCACATGCACGAGATCGGCATGGACACGACGGGCTGCAACCCCTACAACGGCACGCCGACGAACTGGTACAACAAGTCCTACTACCCCGGCGGCTCCTCGTCCGGCCCGGCCTCTGCGCTGGGCGGCGGTCTCGTCCCCATCGCCGTGGGCACCGACGCAGGTAAGTCCTTCCCCCAATCCCCGTCCCCTCTCAATCAAGCAACTGACCCCAACAAAAACCAGGCGGCAGCGTCCGCATCCCCCCCTCCTTCAACGGCGTCTACGGCCTCAAACCCTCCCACAACCGCCTCTCAACCCGCAACTCCTCCATGTGCGACACAGCCCCCATGGCCGCCACAGTCGCGGACCTAACCCTCGCCTACCGCACCATGGCAACCCCCCACCCAACCTCCCTCTTCGCCCCCTCCCTGCCCCCCTCCCCCTCCCGCCCAAAGAAATACATCGGCGTCCCCACCACCTGGCTATCCGCCGCCAGCCCCCCCGTCCGCGCCGCCCTGACCCCCTTGCTCACCCACCTCACCACCGTCCTCGGCTACACCCAAGTCCCCATCTCCCTCCCCAACCTTCGGCTCGGCCAGTTCGCCCACGCGGCCACCTGCCTGGTCGAAGGCCTCTCCGACTCCCGCGCCCGCGTGGCCGGCACGGGACGCAACCACCTCTCCCTCCTCAACAGCCCCAACAAGCTCCTCCTCTCCATCGGCTCGCAGACGCCCGCGGCCTCGTACCTCTCCTACGGCCAGGTGCGCGCCGTGCTGATGCGCCACCTCGCCTGGCTGTACGAGACGTACCCGGGCCTGGTGATCGTGAGCCCCACCACGCCCGTGGCCGGGTGGCCGAAGGCCCCCGGGGACGAGGCGTACGGTTTCAGCGATGGGAATATGAGCATGTACAACATGACGTTTTGTTGGGTGGCTAATACCGCCGGGTGTCCTGCCGTCACGGCGCCCGCGGGGTATGTCGAGCCCGATCAGGGGGAGGGGGTGTTGCCGGTTGGCGTGATGGGTATGGCGGAGTGGGGCGGGGAGGAGGCTTGTCTGGAGTTTGCGAGGACGGTGGAGGGGTATGTGAGGGATGTGCTGCCGGGGGGGAGGAGGAGGCCGGGGGAGTGGGCTGATGTGCTTGGGCAGGTTAAGGCTGGTGGTGAAGGGGGGAAGTAGAGGTTGAAGATGATGGGCGATGCTGGATGTCGTTGTATAGACTTGGTACAGGGTTTAGCAAGGTGCAGGTTTGAGTCTGCCGTGCTTGGTATTGTAGAGATCTAGTTGAGCTTCGTTGCGGATACATGGCCTCGGACATCGGGGAAGTGGACGCAGAGAGAAAATGAAGAATACGTCTCAACCCCATCGCCGAAGTGTTGGCTTTGCCTACTGAGATGTGTTTGGACAGCTGGTATATGTGACATGTCTGAAGGTAGCAAGACACTCCAAATAGCACTACACCAACTGCACCCCATATGGGCGTCAACGTCGTGAACAAGCCAAAGTATTTTGTGCGACGGCAATTATGGAGGCACCGACGCTACATCCATGTTTTACTGTCGATATGTTCTTACATTAGTCCTACAGAAGGGCTCGTAACTCTTCATATTCGGAAAGAAGTGTAGCAAGCCAACTCGACACTCAAGCCCAATACATACAATCTGATGGAGGCTAAACAACAGTTGAAGGCCACGACAAATACATGCAGTCCGCTGACGCTATTATCTCCCCAACATTTTCGTGCCCTATACCAAACAACAACGCTGATGAACGAAGACATTGATTAAACTCCAAATTAAAGCAAGACGTCATAGTTAAACAACCCTTCCACCCAGATGCAGTATGTTTTGTTTGATGGGCTCGGTCAACTCGACCTGGCCCGTGTACACGTGAGCCACAGTCTGCGGCCACACCTCGGGATGAGGCATCGGAAGGTCGATGATGTCACCTTTGCGGACGTGGCCCGAGACCATCAAGGCCGCCAGGACGGGGAGGCTGATGCGAGCATAGGTGATGTCTGTCACAGCCATGTTAGCGATCTCTTCCCAAGGTAGCCGGTCTCAGCTGCAAGGTTGCTAAACTTACGCATCGGCAGAGCATTCGCGCCACGAATGAGTTTGCGATTGATGCTCTCCGCCACACCATCCTTGCCGTCCTTGCCATCGCCTAGCGTCTCTCCCTGACTTGACGTGCTGCTAGCCCGCCGTCTAAAATCGGCGCTACGGGGCGTTACGGCCGCACTGGGAGATAACAGCTCCACAGACGCCGACTCACGGCGGGCCGAGGCCGGGGTCGCGGGTGGGTCTGGGATCGTGCTGCGGATCTCGTCCAGGTCGAAGCTGCGCTGCAGGATGAAGGGCTTGCGCTCGATGTCGCGGGGGCGGACGCGCGCTCGGATAGTGACGCGGCTGCTGCTCGCCTTGCCCGGCTTCTCGTCCGCCGGCGGCTCGGATTTGTCGTTTTCCTTGCCGACCGAAGGGGTGTCGCTGGGCCGGCGGAGCGCGACCGCCACGACGAAGCAGTCGGCCGATGCTGCGTTGCCGTAGTAGACGTGGCCCCATACGAGGAGCTGCTCGCGCACGGCGGTGCTGTGCCGCCGTCGGGCTGTGAGGGGTGAGTTGGGGAGAGACCGGCGCCGTTCGCTGTGTGCCATGGCTCTGCCGATGCTTCTCATGTGCTCTGAAGGGATGCCTGTCAGGAGAAGTGACCGCGTCTCTTCGACAATGCTCTGTCTCCGAGGAACCTGTGATAGATGGCGAGGGATCTGGTAGCCCGATGAGCGGCGCGTCTGGGAGAAGGAAGCGCCTGGCGCCGGCCAGAAGGCCCGTGGTGAGGTCGGGGAGTGTTCTGCAATCGCGCCCAGATTTCGCCGGTGGCCGTCAGGTGTGATGGACTCTCGCCGCCTTCGCAGGTCGTAACTATCCGCTGGAGCTCTCTCATATCGCCTCGGGGACGCTTCACCACGCGGGCTTGGACTTGGAGGATATACAAGGGTGGGCATTGCCCTTGGCGAGCTTGGAGAGGAGGTGTAAGGACTGTATGCAATACTGAAGGCCGATCTTGGATAGCCTTCGAGGTTGTGGTATTCTGTAAAGATTGGTTGGAGCGAGGGACGTGACCCAGCGTGAGTTTCCATGATGAGGGCCTGGAAGCTGTCTGTCTTTGGATCGAGAGTGAGCCGGGTGCAAGCCAACTGTGGCAGCTCTTCTATCTGAGCAGTTTGGACTTAACTCTGTGATATCTAGGTAGTAGGGGGGAAAAGGAAAAGGAGGGCAGAGTAGATCACGCATCAGTTCTTTTGTACAGAGTGGAAACCCTGCCTTGCAGCAAGGAGAGACATCGCGTGTGGCATATCTCATGAAAGCGTCAGCGCACTAGACTTCTAAGAGGGACGTCACGGCCGTCAAGGGGGTCCAAGACGGTTCCAAGACGTGCTCGCGGCACCTGGGCAGGCTCGTGTGGAATGACAAAGCGTTGGTTGAAACCGGATGGCTTGGTGACGAACAAAGGAACCGGCGAGCTGGTGTTGATCCCGCATTTCTGTGAACCCGGGCTTATCCTGGTCTGAGTCGATCGCCGGCTGCCCCAAGCCACATTGCTGGCTCTGGAACAAAGAAAAGGAAACCGCGCTATCACCCTGAACAGGAGAGAAATTTCCAAATGTTTCCAGTACCGGAGCAGTCCGGCCGAGAGGAATACGGGAGAATGCAACCAGCCTGCATCTTGACTGATTCTGAGTCTTGGGCTTTGCTGATTCCAGCTTCCAGACTTTATTTTACGTAGCAGATTTCTGGCTGCTTTCAGGTTCACTAAGACTGCTAAAAGGTAACTAAAAGAGGAGTTAGAGGAGGTCAAAGTAAAAAAGATGGGTCGCATCTCGAAATCCGAGACCTTTCTCCCCCCACCCGGTGCACGTGACAAACGGCTTGAGACGGGGCTCTCTGATTGGTGTGGCTGAAGCGAATCCGACAGAATGGATACCCGACGGCCTTTACTGCAAGGCTGAGTTTAGTGGCACAGTGGCATCATTTCACTTGCAGTCGGCCATCTGTCTCTTTGACAAGCTGTCCTCACCCGACACACCACGTCGCCGACCTCCGCCCACCACCCGGAGTCTTTCCTTTCATCCAGCTCGTAACGTGAGCAATGACACTTGTCTCGGAGAATAGCACTGCCGTACTGTGAATAGAAAATCAGAATGGAGAGCAATGCAACCGCCAGCTACAAGCAGCTGAAGGAGGACTTTGTGTCCAACCTCTCAGGGGGCTCAGTTGCTGAGATCTGCTCTGTCACAGCCGTTGCGCCGGTATGACTTACAGCCTTCACATCTCAGAAACTTGGAATGAGACATGTGTGTCTGACTGGTTTCCGTGTAGGTTGCCGCGTTATTATGGTCTGTCCTTCAGGCCCGCCAGTCCTTCTTCAAGCCGTATACACCCTTGGCATTCGCGGTTGACTTCCTTCTCAATGTCGGGGCTATCCTTCTGTCCATCACTCTTTATTCCGCCTCCAGTCTGCTGCTCAACAGCCTGCTTCTCGCAGCGGCCATCTTTGTCTATGCTCTGCCATCTGACTCCGCTGGTCGGCGAAAGAAGCCAAAACTGCCGCCCACCGCGCAGGTGCAGTCAAAGGCTACAACGTCACCTTCGCTAAACGCGCTGTCTACAAAGCCCTTCCTGACCACTTATCGGGGCTGTTTGATGGTTGCAACCTGTCTGGCCATATTGGCGGTCGATTTCCGCCTATTTCCGCGCCGTTTCGCCAAGGTCGAGACATGGGGCACCTCTCTGATGGACATCGGCGTTGGTTCCTTTGTCTTCTCGGCCGGCATCGTCGGGGCTAGGCCCGTATTGAAAGAACGTGCCGAGGGCAAGACCACGGCATTCGCTCAGCGGCTGCTGTCGTCGCTTCGCCATTCTTTGCCGCTCTTCGCCCTCGGCGTCATACGACTGCTCAGCGTCAAGGGCCTGGATTACGCCGAGCATGTATCCGAGTATGGCGTACATTGGAATTTTTTCTTTACCCTGGGACTGCTGCCTCCATTCGTCGCCATTTTCCAGTCGGCTCTAAGGATCATTCCGTCATACGCCGGCTTGGCGATCCTGCTCGGCGTCCTGTATCAGGTCGCATTGGAAAGCACGTCGTTGAAGGCGTACATCCTGACGGCCCCGCGGACCGATCTCCTCTCGATGAACCGGGAGGGGATTTTCAGTTTCTGCGGCTACCTGGCAATCTTCCTAGCCGGACAGGACACCGGCATGTTCGTGCTACCGCGGCGGTTGAGCAGCAGCGCTTCGATTCCTGGATCGCTGCAGAGATACACGCTCGTGCTCACGCTGGCTACGTGGACTCTGGTCTGGGGCACGCTCTACTTCCTGACGACCGACTACCACTACGGCGCAGGTTTGACTGTCTCGCGGCGGTTGGCGAACCTGCCGTACATGCTCTTTGTGGTGGCCTTCAACTCGCTGCAGCTAACAGCATTTTGCGTCATTGACACCATGTTCTTCCCGGCCTTCTACACGGCGCAGGACGCGAGGTTGGAAAAGGAGGCGCATGACACGGCTACCAGCAGGGTGCTGCGGGCGTTTAATCGCAACGGCCTGTCTATCTTTCTGGTCGCCAATCTGCTCACGGGCCTCGTCAACATGACGGTGCCGACGTTGGATGTCGGGCCGCTCGTCACGTTGGCGATTCTCGTTGCATATGCTTCTGTCTTGGCGGGTGTTGCTGTGGCGCTCGATATGTACAATATTACCCTCAAACTGTAAGAATATAAGCATTGCCAGAGACGGCAGGATGTTACTGATGTTTGCTCGTCCGCCACCGATACGGTCAAGTCATACCGCATATGCAGGCATCCGGACGGGAAACATAATTGAAACTTGAAACAACCTGTTCGGGAGTGATGCGTCACATCAGAGAGACAGCTGTATAGTATAGGTTCTTTGTGGTCCTGCGATGAAGCATGTGGGAGAGCTAGTTTGGGGTTGCAGGACTATGACGATACCATTGGAAATGCAAGCTGTGCACGACCTAAGGCTGGAAGACTTTACCAGGATCTTTGCCATGTTTTGGACATACGTGTCATGGCGAACAAGTGTGAAAATCGTACTAGGCACAGATTTCACGTTCTTTGTTCAGCTCATCTCCGACATTATGCCAGCTCGCCAAGATGTAACTTTGGAGTGTGTGTTCATGAAGCCACGAGCAAGTGGAGCTGAGAGCCAGCCAAAAGCAAGAATTTGAGCTAGTGGGGGCCGCATACGGGCTAAGACGATCTGGGACTAGCCTGTGCAGGGACCAGCCCGCTCAGCTTTCAACATCAATTCAACCAGCACAGACGCGAGGCCGCGTTTCAACACCAAGAGCTGTTCCTCTCCTCTCACAAGCTTCACATCTACTCAAATCTGCGTCTCTTCCCGGAAAGAAACAAGATGCCTAACCGGGGCCCCCGCAAGATCCTCGACGTAAACGCCCCGAAACGAAACAAGCTGAAGACCGGGCCCAAGCCAAAGCCGAAACCGAACCCGCTGCTGGTCGACCCGGCCGCGTACGTGCCGCCGCCGCGCAAGAAGCCAAAGATACGGTACACCAACGAGCAGATCATCGAGGTGCTGCAGTTCCTCTACTACCACCGCATCCTCGAGAAGAAGCCCGACGGCCGCATCGGCGAGAAGCTGGCGCGCTACCGGTCGGGCACGATACTGCAGAAGTCGCCCGAGCTGTTCCAGGCGCCCGAGGGCCACCGGTACCGGTCCCCAACGTACGAGGAGGCCGCGGACTGGTTCCAGATACCCAAATCCACCGTGTCGACGTGGTGGAACACCAAGCTCGAGATGATCGGCATCAAGCCCGAGGTGGTGCCCCGGGCGCCCATGCCCGACTTCTTGCTGCACCGGCCGCCTGCCGCCGGGCAGCCGGCGCAACCGGCTGAGCCGATCCCGGGAGCAGTCCCAATTGCTAATGGGCTGCCGGCGGCCAACCCGGTACAAGCACCCGATACAATGCAGGGAGTGGTCAGCACGGCACAAGGGGCGGTACCCGCTGCTGGACCGCAAGTGGCCGCTCCAGTCGATGGACAACCCGACGTAATAGCACAGCCCGAGACCGCGGACGGGTCCCCGGCCATCAAAAACCAGCCAGCTTCGGACTCGAGCGAGCAAGGGGCGGCCGAGGTGGCGGGACGGGCGTCAAACTCACCTGCCGATGACACGCCTACGCCTACGCCAAGCGAGCAATTGGCTGATGTAGCGAACTTCAACGAGGAGGTGTCCGACCTGAACAAGGAGATGGACAGTTCAGAGGACGACGAGGAGGAGGAGGATGAAGACGAGGTGCTTTGAGAGCATCAGCATCACAAGTGGCGGAGGGTAAGAACATGATAGGTGTGGATTTTGGCTGGTCAATACTGCGGTACTATCATGGTGGTATTGGCTGGGCTGTGGTGATATGCGTTCCTGGGATATTGGTAGATCCATCCCTAGAGCGCGTCGCGATGGAATGTGTTTGTCTATTCCGAGCGACCAGGGATGGAGTGACACGCATTTCACCGTTTAATCGGAAAGTTCTGGCGAAACAAGGGAGCGGGCCGGGTGTGGTTGGCTCAAATTTGGAGTTTGTCCTTCTTTTGCTTCTTGGCTGCGAGGCGAACACGTGGCGCCTGTTGAATCGAGCGAGAATGTTTATCTCTGAAAATCCAGCTGCGAACTCGCATTAGAGACGCATTGAGGACTGGTCATTTGCTGTCATGGGCGGATGTCATGAATTGGCTCGATTGGCTCGAATCTGTACCATTGCACACCAGTTCCACAAGCTTGAATTGAACACTGTGACTGCGGGCTAGCCTTGGGGGACGTTATTGTGTCTCACATGCCAAATGGAACATCACAAGGCTATCGAAGGGCGGGACGTCACTCTGAGACAAGATTTTGGGATGCTAGGAGTTGTCCATCTACATATTTGGAGATGCTTCCATGCAGCCTTCTCGAAGTTTTGGAGTAATCGAGTCCAAGGGACCAAGATTGGACGGAGACTCCGAGAGATCAAACAAGGATCGATGTTTGGCGGCTGAGCCGGCGGGATGGCACTTAATCACGACGACAACATCAGCCGTGGCCGTGTGTTACTGGGAGTGGATTTGTCTCGTCTTAAGTTAAATGCAGCTGATCTGATGGTCCCGAGCAAGAAAAAGCAAAGTCATATGCAGGTACAGATACACGCGTGGTCGATGCTTTCGCGCAGAACAAAGTGGTATCTGTTCAGTGCTGATTGGGTTCAGCTGAGTGCCCAGCTCACTCAACCGCGACGGAAACCAAACAAATGCGCGTCTCGACCCTCGTAAGGAAAACTTGCCATATCATGTTTCCTCGGCATGACTCGAGTCATGGAAGGCCTCAACATGGACCAAGTTTATCTAGGAAAGCTTCCATGATGCCTGCTGCTCAATGCTCACTTGCTCAACATTGCGTCCTTGCTTGAAGGGGTAATTAAAGGGCACAGGTCAGCTAATTTATCGCCGTATGCTAAGGCTCCACACGCGCTCTGTAGCGCGGCAAGTTGCGAGAGTCCCATGCTGCATGAATCAAATCTTGTCCAAACCTCCGCGGTGCCTGAATATGTCCTATAGTTTGTTCCAAGGTGCAACTTGCAAGGGCGGCCGTTGTTCATTTCGCGAAAGCCGGGCCCCATAAACAATCAAGCACTTCTCCCCAATCTCCCTCAACCGCAACTCTGTAGACATCGTCATCCGCCGTGCTCCTTTCCGCACTCCTCCTCTTTTTCTGTTTCCTCTGCCTCATAGATCGCCTGCACTCCCAGAGGAGCAATCCGCCGGCGCCATCGTTTGTCGACTATAGATCCGTTTGTCTCTCTCTCGGACTCGTCGCCCAGTTTGAAACGCTCCAACGACAGGGGTCGCCTTATCTGCGACCGCGCACCGAGCATTGAAAGTTCAACAACGAGTAAACAGTCAGCTTCAGCAGCAAATCAGCGATCTTTGCACGGGCAGTTTTCCTAGGACCGATCCCCCACAAGGAGAAAGAAAGTCGAATCGCGCGCACCGCCGGTTCTCGTTTCTCGTGGCATTGTTGCCCAACCTCGAATCCGTCCTCTGCCATCCACCACGCCCGGAACGCGGCCAACCAATTGCGGCGGCAGTAGCAAGAAAAGGAGACGGCAACACTTGGACTTTTCGGTGACAACAACAAATCGAGGCGCGCACCACAGCACCACAGCCTCGGAGATGATTGTTGGATTGGTCCATCTTCATTCCTAAACCGGCCAGCTTTGCTGCAGCCCTCCCAAGGCTGTCTGTCATCTTTCAGGCTCTTGGCTCCATCTCTTCCGATTCTCCGGCTCGTCCACATTCTGCCTCACTGGTTCGCATTGTGCCGTAGCCATTTGAAACTCGCCAACTTTTTCTTCGAGCTGCGACTTGCCTCTCTTCCTTCCGAGGCCTAATACTACGCCCTTGGTCCCAGAAGAGAGAGTAGTTCAGCTGCGTTAGATACTGAGCAACCTAATCTCCACGCTGAGCTCTGGCAACATCCGATCACCTGTACCTCACACCCGCCTCACAACCCGTTGACCCGCGCCTCGACCTGCAACACTCCGGAGTACGCGCAGCGGCGCACCAAATATGTCGTCTGCTGCTCTGCAGAACCCTCCGTCATCGGTCCCTGCCCTCAGCACCTCGTCGTTAGTTACAGGCTCGCCTTCGAACCGATACAATTCCGCCTCTCATCCGTCTCCGACACAAGAGTCCTACCATGCCCATAGTCAACAGTCTGGAGCCTCGCCTGCGTCGTCGTCATCTCGCCGACCCTCCCGAAGACCCAGCGGTAACAGCGCTGCCCAACTAAATAACGACGGCTCTTACTCAGGCCACAACTCGCCAATGAGCTCGCGCGCCGCCCTCACCTCGCCCGTGCCAGTCACTGGAGCATCATCCGACTATCAGACAGTCACTGACCGAGAGCGAAGGAGAAACCATAGCAGCAGCAACATGCCTGCTGCCGTTCCCCCCCGGACTTCGTCCACCCAGCATGGTGGCTCGAGTAGCGCAGGTGGATCGAGTTCCAGACGGGCCCCTACAAGCGACCAGCGAGGAACCCCACGGCGGACGCACGATACAACCGCGTCGGAGGACCAGCCATCTGCGTCACAGAGTTCGCGCAGTCGCCGGCATCATCATGCCGCGCAGGAACCTCCGGAACGATCGAGCAGCAACCGGGACGGCCGCGGCACCGGCTCATCGACCGCTCTTCCAATCCGTTCTCAACAACCACCACCCGTGAGCCCTCCAAGCGGCCCATCAAGAGAAGCTAGCGAGATATTGAACAGCATTCTGGTCTCGCCTCCCGAGGTTGACATCGAGCGCGAGAGGCAACGTCAGGAATTAGCTCAGCCGCACCATGTGCCGGACCTGGAGGACGATGACGCTGCTCCGCCGCCGGTCGTAGCTACCAACTCTCACGGTGAAGAGCCACGGCAGGCTGCGAGGAGTCGGCACGATCATTCCAGGCGCGAGAAGCAGACCAGGTTTGGCGAGTACATACTCGGCAACACCATCGGCGAAGGCGAGTTTGGCAAGGTAAAGCTGGGCTGGAAACCAGGCGGTGTACAGGTAGGCTATACTCTCATTTTACCCACCCCATGTTCCTTGACAGCGTGAGAGCTAACCAGAGGTTTCGTCCTAGCAGGTCGCTATCAAGCTCATCAAGAAAGACCAGCTTGGCAGCAATCCAACACGAATGGCCAAGATCATGCGCGAGGTCAGCATCCTCCGGCAACTGACGCATCCCAATATCGTCCGGCTTCATAAAATGGAGGAGTCAGAACGGCACTACGGTATCGTCCTGGAGTACGCCTCAGGGGGAGAGCTCTTCGACTACATCCTCAACCACCGCTACCTCAAAGACAATGCCGCGCGTCGACTATTTGCGCAACTCGTGTCTGGAGTCGGCTATCTGCACAAGAAAGGCATCGTTCACCGAGATCTAAAGCTGGAGAATCTGCTACTGGACGCACACAAGAACATCATCATTACTGACTTTGGCTTTGCCAACACGTTCGATCCTGCCGAGGAGCTGAGCGAAGACGAGGAGCTGAACCTTACCGATCGCGAGTTTGTTAAGCGCCTGGGACTCGACAAGGTCAAACCGAACGGCATGAGGAAAGGTGACCTTATGCAGACCAGCTGTGGCAGCCCCTGCTATGCGGCCCCGGAACTAGTGGTTAGCGACTCGCTGTACACGGGCCGCAAAGTGGATGTCTGGAGCTGTGGTGTCATTCTGGTGCGTTGAAATGATCCGACACTTAACCTGTGGAACTGGCTGACGTGTTCTACAGTATGCTATGCTTGCCGGATATCTACCATTTGACGACGACCCAGCGAATCCTGAAGGGGATAATATTAACCTCCTCTACAAGTATATCGTTAACACGCCTCTTACCTTCCCCGAGTATGTCACTCCCCACGCCCGAGATCTCCTGCGGAGGATACTGGTCCCCAACCCCCGGAAACGCGCGGACCTGTTCGAAGTAGCCCGCCACAGTTGGCTGAGCGAGTACGCCCACGTCGTCGAGCTGATCACATCGAGCACGACCACGCCCAGCGAGATCCAGAACACGAGCCTCAACGCCGACGACGAGGGCGAAAACCACGTCCCCCACCGCAGCAACTCCGTTCGCGAGGCCGCTAAGAAAGCCACCGCGTCACCAACAGTCGGCGGGCTCACCACCAAGCAGGGCGGCATCGACCAGGACGAAGCCGCCTACGTCAAGGCGCAGAAGGACGCGAAACGCCGCACAGTTCAAGTCGAGTACGTCGCGCCAAGGACGCAGACCCAGCGAGGAGAACCCTCCGGCAGCCAGCCGGCAGCAGGCAAGACCCGCGCCAGGTCCGGCAGCCAGGGCCCGGTCGAGGTCTCCTCGTCCTCCACCGACAAGCCTCTCCCGCGCGATCCGCCCGTGGCGAAGCCCACCGTCGGAGCGAGACGGCCGCCGAGCGCCCACAGGAACGCGGCGGTGGCGGGTCCTACGCGGCCTAACCGTGACGGTGCGCGGGCGATATCTGATAACCCGTACATGACGTCGGTTGCCGGCGCGTCTGGTGCTCGACCACCTACCGGCGGATCGATGCAGTCGACCAGGAGCGCGCGCGGCTCGTACAGCCAGCCGCTACCGCCCGAGGTCGCCGACACCAACGCCCACGGCAGGATACAGCAGCCGCCACGCGGAACTGACAGGAACTACGGCATGGCGAGCCCCTCGCAGGAGCAGAGCATGGAGTACGGCCGGCCCAGCATCAGCGTACCCCAGAAATTCGCGCGAGTTAGCGGCTTCGCCGGCGAAGGCCCAGAACGGCCCGAGGGCAGGGAAGGAAAGGGTCACAAGCGGTCCAACACTATCGGTGAGATCAGCGGCAAGCTCTTCGGACGGAGCGGCTCCCTCTTCGGCGGCAGGAACAAGGGCAAGCGGTCGGACCAGCCGGTGCAGGGCCAGGAGAAGCAGAAGCGGTACCCGCCCGTCAGCATGAACTACTCCATGCCCGGTGGCGACGAACCTCAGGGACGACCATCCGTGGACTCGAAGCGCTCATCCTCGCGCCGCTCGTTCTCCCAAGCCCTCGGTAGGAAGAGGTCGGGCAGCGTGTCCGGCTCGCAGACGTCGCACGAGAAGCAGCAGAACAGGCGGTTCTCGTTCATCCCCGGGTTCTCGCTCAAGGCCATCGGCATCGGCAAGGACGACGGACAAGCGCTGCAGCAGGCCGCCGATTCGCAGCAGGACCTGCCCATCCAGGAACCACCCCAGGTCGACCAGTACGGCCGGTACGTGGATCCGAGAGCGGACAGGTCGGTCGGCAACGCGTCGACCGTCGAGGGCATGTACGCGCAGCTGCAGGACCCGACCGAGGCCGAGACCCGGTATAACCAGCAGCAGCAGCACCAGCGTCCGGCTCAGCAGGACTACGCCGGCCGGCCGTCGGGCGCGTATAACTCGCACGGCGCGGTGCTGAACACGGAGTCCGAGTCGTCCATCGACAACGCCGCCGTCCGGCGCGCGCCCGGCTCGGCGCCGCATCCGCAGCAGCAGCAGTACTACGACCAGCAGCAGCAGCAACCGCAGCAGGCGTACGACCAGAGGAGGATCGCTAGTACCGGCCGCCCCACGGGCAAGGGCGCGGTGCTGCAGAAGAACAAGAGGTTTGTGGACGCGTGGGACACGGACGAGTCGGGTAGGCAGCATGATCACTCCGGCAGCAGCGGGCCGGCGAGGAAGGTCATGGACTTTTTTAGGAGGAGGGGGAAGGCTAGGGGCGGGGAGTGATGTGATCCTCTGTCTACTTTCTAGGAGATGGGAGCCAGGATGCTTGCTCTTAGCGGGCGAGCGTCGTCGAGAGTTATTGGGGAGTTTGATATTGTTGGTGTTGGAGTATTTTGGAGCGGCCACGATGATTAAGAAAGAGCAAGAGCAAGACGGACAGAGCCAGCCAGCCAGCCAGCCGATCTGGTTATTTTGAGAGAGAATGGGGGGGGGAGGCAGGCAGGCATCTGGTCTTTGGACTTGGGCCGGCCGCATTGTATGGCATTTGTAATAAATCGCACGGTTCCCAGAGAGGCATTTCACTACAGAGAGAGTTTGTTCTTTTTGCGAAATCGGTCACGGCGAGCGTGCGGACTTGGTTTGGTTTGTTTAATTTTAGTTTTTTCTGGCGCGTGGATGAGGAATCGGAATCATTGCATCACACTCTGCTCGTTATTATTGTCCCGCCTCTGTTTAATGCTGGATGTCGGTGTTGGGGGATATGACATCGGTACGTCTACTTACCAGCGTGACCGTGAGCATGGTCGATGTGAAAGTTATGTTCGCACGTTGTTTCTTTTGTTTGTCTTGGGCGAGTCTCCTCTCATCTAGCAGTGGTGTTCATGGGATGGATGGACTAGTCTCGGGCTGTGTATGAGGCTTCATGATCGGAGCGGTGGGCAGTGTCAAGTTGAACAGGAGACTGCCTGATACGGAGTTGGAGCAGAGCTGTTCTGTGCTACGGCAGACTGGCAGGGCTTCCGTGATGTCGAGATAAGGCCAATACCGGCCAGTGACACAATTCAAGGAGGCGGTTTGAAGATGACATCGACTGGGCAAGAACTCCCCAGGAGCTCTTGCCCTTCCCGTCTCTTGGTGACACCCGTGACCTGATATCAGACGCAAACGTGCTCTGCTACTGTGTGGAGCAACCTTATTCCAAGCATCCCAGATGATCTGATATTGTTGTTCCCCGTGTTCGGACTACATGTTTGGTACCTGGTGTCTTTCCTCTTTGAGACGACGTGCCTTCCCTCCTTGGGATTGTCAGATACCCGTCATGTGGTTCGCCCTGGATGCCAATACTGCCTCAGGATACGTCATGTTTATACTAACGTGCTCATCCAGGTCCCCTTCTTGCACCTTGATGGTCCTTGAGGCTGTTTCAACATTGCTCCACGCATCTCATTATGACGCTTCTGTACATCGTCTATACCGGGATCGGACCACCTCGTCTCAACGCGTCTGCATGAAGCAGCTTCCCCCCGCTCTTTGGCTACAGCACGTGGACCCCAGTCTGGGGTTCACCATCTGACAGGGAACTTCGAAGCTCTGGGACGCTACCGAAATCGGGACGAGGAAGGAGACACCAACCCACACGATGGCTCATCCCTGGCACCATCTAGGTACCCAAGCTCGTGCTCGTGGTTTAAGGCTGAAGACCCATCATACGGCCAAGGGCATGCAGTAACATGACGCCAGACATGTGCCGCTCCCGGGATCAGGGTCCTGGGATCTCCGCGCCGGAGCCATGTCATTGGTATCAGGCAGGTGCAATCTGTATTTGACAGCCAATTGGTGAACGAAGAATCCTCGTGAAGGCTCTTTGAATCTCCTGGACCTTGAGGTACTTCCATGTCCTCTGTGATAGCTTGATCCGGGCGCGGCCTCGACTATCTCGACATCCCAACACCGAACCATTCGACGTGTCTGTGAATAGCCTCCATCCAACTATTCTCCCTCAAAGCCTCACCTCTGGGAAGCCAACTCTTGCCTACCTTACTTACTCCTTCTCTGCCTCTGACATCTTCACATTCTTTGAACCTTTTCATCCCACAACATCACCACTCCAGACAGATACTCCTGTCACTCCATTCCTCACAACCCGTCTGACACGCTTTCGTTCAGCCTTCGGCGCGGTACTGAACGAGTCTAGTCTCGCCGACGACCAGACATCGGTCTTTCATTGTTCGTCTGAGACCTTCAACTTCTTCAGTGGAAGTTGGGTTAAGACGGGCCTTACCGTCTGCAGAACCCCCACGGCCCACGGCCCACGCTCATCCACCTACCCACTTCAGACACAGACCAGGGAACCGGTACGCTGCCTCACCCCAAACATGACCCTGAGCCCACTGGGGCGCGCCAATGGTATTGGTGGAGCGTATCTCATCTTTTGGAGGCTCGGGTATCTGATCTGAAGTGACTGGACTGACATAAGCCTCACAGATCAGCTAGCTGGAAAGAGGAAAGAGACGAAGCCAAGGATACCGCATGATGGGTGAGTGCTTCAAAATTTGTGGTTTGCCCTGCTCTGTCCTACTATCAAAGCATCATCGGGACGTCGCTCCAATTTGTTTTCTTATAGCGTGCCCCTTTTCCGCTGCAGGTGCCCGTCGGATGTCACATTGGACAGTTCATCTCATCGCCAATGGAGATTCCAGCCCTACCATCAGCTTTGAAAAAGCGGGCAGCTCTAGGGATGGATAGTAGAGGAATGAGCCATGGCCAAGTGGCTGGTCAGATGACGCTCCCTTTCGGGTTTGAGATGCATGTTGGGCATGCGGACAAGTGTTGAGCGCATCTTGCCCCCAGCCAAGCACAGGTTCAGACAGATCGCTGGCCGCTATATCCGAGCCCATACACGCATCATTTCCAAGCCGGCTGGTTCCAACCCCCTCACTGTGTCTCATCCCCGTTATCATGGATTTTGAGTGCGAAGACGTGAACCCCGTGGACATGCTACCATGGAAATGGAAGGTGTGCGACAGAGCGTCCAATGACAACAGATAAGCCAAGGCATGGCAGCGGTGGTGAGAGGCTCAACAAGCTCTAGTGAGCTCGGCAAGCTCCACCGTGATGGCAATTGGGCTTGTTTGCCCCCCCTGCTCCAGTAATCCCAGCCAGCCCAGCTTATCCAACAGGCTTCAAGCTGCTGCGCATCCCCCGCGTGTGCGTCCTGGACAAGACCCACACCGGTCCAGCTTCCGGTACTGCTAGACCACCCCACGTGCTGTCATATATGCCACGAGCCCCCCAAAACAGTAAACTCTCTTTCTTCCTCCTCTCTCCTTATCCGCCTCCCTTGCCCGCTCGTGGCTTCTCAGTGTCCAAGACAGCTTTGCCCTCGCAGATATAGCCATTCGATGAAGAAAACTTCACCTAACTTGACTTATACAGATCGCTTCCGCTTCTGGTCCAGAACGCATGGCGGCACGTCTCCACACGGAGGCACAGGCGGTACTCAACCCGTAAACTCTCATCAGCCTGGTGATCAGGATCATCTCGCACACTCTGTTTCTCACCCAGCTGGAGTCGAGACCATCGACCTCGAAGCTCAGAATCATGCTCCCCACCACCATGCTGGCAACAGCGATAACGCGGCCTCTTCGGCTGCCGTCTTCACATCCGCTCATGATGGCCAGGTCAATGAGAAGGCATCTGAAGCTGCACCCAAGGGGCCTGTCGTAAACGCTAGCCAGGACAACGAGACAAATGACAAACCCCCCGGCAGCAAACTGAACAACCTGATGGTCAGGTTTGCTCGGACAAGTAAGATGATCTTGCTGCACAGCAAGCTCAACCTGCTCCTCGTCTTTGTGCCCGTCGGCATCGTTGTGGCCCAGGTCCACCCCAGCCCCGGCATCGTCTTTGCTATGAACGCCATCGCCATCATTCCCCTGGCCGGACTACTCAGTCACGCCACCGAGAGTGTTGCTCGTAATATGGGAGATGCCATCGGCGCGTTGCTCAATGTCACATTTGGTAACGCCGTCGAACTGATTATCTTGTAAGCTTGAATCCCCGCTCCGTCCAATCCGGCCGCGTCCCATTACGCCGGGCCCGCCTGGATGTCTGCCGTGCCATGTAACTAACGCTCCTTGCAGCATGTACGTTCACCCTGTGCGATAGTTCAGACGCAAGCTCGAGAACATCGTCGCGCGTATTTCTTTTGCTGCACCACATTGGCTCCCTGCTACGATGCAGCACAGGTAGCACTGCATCATCGCATTCGCTATCGCCATCATCCCCTTTTCCCCAACTGCTCTGCCCTTTTTGGCACTCGGGCTAGCGTCTCTCTTGGTTTGGAATGATTCCACTAACAGACAGACAGCATCGCGTTGACGAAGAATGAGATCCGCATTGTGCAAGCCTCCCTCATTGGGTCCATTCTGTCCAACCTGTTGCTCATTCTGGGCATGTCCTTCCTTCTGGGAGGACTGCGGTTCAGAGAGCAGGTAAGTCTTGGATTGCCTTATTATACCTAGTCTATTGCCATGTGCTTGCTAACCACGCATTGTCAGCTGTACAACTCTACCGTCACCAACACCAGCGTGTCCCTGCTGAGTCTCAGCGTTAGTAGCCTGTTACTCCCCGTAAGTGCAAGCCATCATTTCTTCGACTTCCACCCAGCTTTGGGATAAACCATTGACTTCCCTCTTGCAGACGGTGTTCTACTGGTCCTTCGCCGACAAACAACTGGCAAAACGGCAGTCTTTGACTATCAGTCATGGAACCAGTGTGGTAGGTTCTATCCCCATACATCCGCTGACGATGCTGGTCTAACATGGTGTAACAGCTCTTGCTGCTGGTCTACGGCATCTACCTCCTCTTCCAGCTCAAGTCACATGCATACATGTATGAATCGACGCCGCAAAAGCTTATTGACGAGGAGTCGGCCCGAGGACCCATGGCACAGTGGCTGGCCTCATCCAGCTCAGATGATGACGACAGCTCGTCTTCGTCGGATTCGGATGATTCTAATCGCTCGCGGGAAACCCTGTCTCGACGTGTCCGCAGGGCTATTCGCGGTGGAGGCCGTAACCGCAAATCCAGCGTGATCAGCAGTGATGCAGTCACTATCGTTCCAACTCCGACCAGGACTCCGTCGTTTGGAACGGGAGATCTCCATCTCCGCGACGAGACGGCGTCTGAGCTGACTATGACTCGCCCATTCTCGAAAGCCAACGAGGAGGCCATCGATGATGGCGGATCCTACAAGTCCCACGCCAAAGGCCGCCGCTTCCGTCGTTCATCCCGCCGCCACCGATCCAAGAGATCAAAGAAGACTTCGTCCCATGTTACGGATTCTCGCGACTTTGTTCCCGGTGCTGAGACTATAGCCGAGACTCCGGAGGTGCAGAGCAAGGAGAAGACGGCGTCCACGGCTGATGGCGAGCCTCGTCGCGTGGACTTTGCCGTTTCAGATGTGGCGTCGCATGCTGAGGGCAGCTCGACCGAGACATACAATCGTTTCAATGGCCTTCGTGGCATCTCGTTCCGGCCTGTTGCGAGGAGTCTTGCGCCAACTCTGTTCGTACCCACCGGGAAGGAGATGCCCATGCCATCGGTTCCGGCCGGCCCTGTTCCTCGCGTCCGCTACGGTATCCGTCGCACGAACTCCCTTCCCGACCGTCTCAACCTTCACCTGCACCAACACCAACATCCCAACAAGACCATGGCACCATCCGTGCAGCTCGCGACACTGACTGGCGGCGTGAATGCTGCTGCCGCGGCAGCAAAGGACGAAGGACACGACGACCTCTCGCGCACCGCCGCCGTCATTCTCCTCCTCCTGTCAACCGGCCTAGTCGCCGTCTGCGCCGATTTCATGGTCGAATCGATCAACGGCCTTGTAGCCAGTAGCTCCGTGGGCGAGATCTTCATCGGCCTCATCATCCTGCCCATCGTCGGCAACGCCGCCGAGCACGTCACGGCCATCACCGTGGCCATGAAGAACAAGATGGACCTCGCCATCGGCGTCGCGGTCGGCAGCTCGATCCAGATCGCCCTGTTCGTCACGCCGCTCATCGTGGTCATCGGCTGGGCCATGGGCAGGGACATGAGCCTTTACTTTACGCTCTTCGAGTTCGCCTGTCTGTTTGTCTCGGCGTTTATTGTCAACTTCCTTGTCCTTGACGGACGGAGCAATTACCTCGAGGGTGCGCTTTTGTGCGCTACCTACGCCATCATCGGGTTGGTGGCGTTTTACTACCCCAATGATGAGGACGCGAGCGACTGGGGCGGAGCTGCTTAGACATCTCTCTCTAGCTTTGAGGCTGGAGGTTGTCAGGGTCGGGCGGCCATGAGAAATATGCTTTTCTATGGGGAGATGATTATGTGCGAGGGTTTTGGGGATATTGCTATGATGTTACGCGTTGTGTTTATCGGTATGATTGCCTTACAGCGGCACATGCATGATGAGGTTATGGCTATTCAAGGACATTGCTGAGGATACGGCACCATCCGAAGTATTTGCTATGGAAGCACTTCGACGCTTCTGCTCTGGCATGCATATCAACTCGCGGTCCGGTCTTCAGTTCGACTTCAGTACGATCGATGTTGCGTTTAGGGGTCTCAGGGGTTATTTCGTTGCATGTCCGACGCCAGAGATAGTATCTATCAGCTAGCTATCCCGAGATTGAAAACGCGTTAAGAAATCACATCTTCTTTCTCGCCTGTCATATTGTGCGGCAATGTATGTAGTTTGAGATGGTTGGACTGCCTGTCAAGACAGCGGCTGGTGTTATTATTGTCAGGCCAATGGGAAGGGCCCTAACGCTGAAACAAGCTTATCTTCAGGTACCGAACTCACCGCCTGGGCGGCAGAACACTTTCCACCAAAAATTGAGGACCCCTACGGCAAGCCGTACGTAATAATCCATCAAAACCCTATTCGAGCCGGAAATTAAGTAGAATTTGCTATTTCCATAGTCAAAACGTCTCTCTATTTATACTACTCGTACAACTAAAATTATATTAATTGTATATCGTTATATATAGAGATCGTAGTAACTACTTATCGAATTAATAAGCGAAATATAGTAACTTATCGATTAGTAACGAGTAGGGTCGGACGAGGTAATACGATATCGCTTGGTGTTACTTAGAGTTAGTAGAGGTATATCTCTTATAATTACCTTTTCTAGTAGAATTATTGCTTATTCCTAGCTAAAGGAAGACGATAAATATAGAATAATAATATCTATATTTATTATGATTTCGAATAATAGCGATTTATTTACCGAAAATAATAAAAGATAAGCGTAAATGGGAATCGATCCTTAAGATCGTAGTTTAACGCCGAGTAATATAAAAGCCGAATAATAGTATTCCAATTAAGGTATAGTAGAACTCTCTATCTTAAAACGAAGAGATAAATACTAAGGATTATAGTTAGTTTGACTAAACTATAGTTAAAATAAAGTTAAATAAGCTAATACGAAAGATTTCTAATTAAATCGAACCTTTAACCTTAGGAAACAACGAATATTTAATAACTCGTTCCTCGATATCGGTATATATCGAATACGTAAGACTATAGATAATCTCTTCCTTAATAAATACTATAAACCTAAGGTCGTAAGGTAAAGAAATAAACATAGGCAAAATTATAGACATCTTCGTTAATACTAGGCCTTACGATACTTAGATCTACCGACTAACAACGTACTACTTAGCCTAGTTTACTCGAAGAAGCGTTTAATATCGTAATATACGAATAAAATAAAAGTATATAAGATACCCTTCGAGCTTTAAGTTAAATAATTAGTATTGCTACTCAACTTATACTATATTAGTCGTATATTAGCGAAGTTAAGAAAGACGACGTTCGAATCTAAATAATATTAAAGATCTATCGTTCAAATACAATTAGCCTTATTAATATTACGTATAATACGTTATAGTTCTAATTATACGAGGCATTTTTAAACTTTATTCTTACTACGTTTAATCTAATAATAGTCGACCCTAAGTTTAAGGAGAAGATATAGCGAATAGTATCGAACGTAATTATTAGCAAAGAATTTATAATCAACGAAATTATTCAACTATCTAAACTACTATTTATATTCTAAGATATATTCGCTTACTATTTTCCTACTAGTACGCCTTCGAAAGGAATCTATTATTTATCTTTTATTTTAAACAAACGAATTCAATTAGAACCGAAACTCGAGTTACTAAAACATTGAATATATATTAAAAAGGCGAAGCTCGATCAAATAGAGTTAGTAGACAATAAGATTAGACGTTCTTTAATAGAGTAAAACTAAGTCGAAGAGTTAAAAAGCCTTCGTCAACGTACGTATTAGATTAAATCTAAACGAATAGAAGAAATAGTAATATCGAGTATAATAGCTTAGCAATATATATAAATATAAGGAAGAAAGAAGAGACGCTATTCGAAGATAAAAGGTAACGTTTCTCTACTTTATATCTCGTACTAAAAGTCTAGTATATTAATTGAAAGATAAATAAAGCTACGGTATTTAACGATATTAAAAGCCTTCGTTTTAAGTTAGAGTCTTTAGACGAGTAAAACGTAATTAAAGACGAAAAGGAATAAGAAGATATAGACGAGTTTTTATCTATTAAAATTCTCGCGCTTCGATACTATACTACTACCCGTAAGACTATCGAACTAAAGGTAATAAATACTAAAGCGAATAAGCTAGATAAGAGCTATAATGATAACGATTAAAGCTACGGCGAGTAGTAAAGCAACGATTAAGGCTACAGCAAGTAGCAAAGCAACGATTAAAGCTACGGCGAGTAGCAAAGCAACGATTAAGGCTACGGCGAATAACAAAGTAACGATTAAGGCTATAGTAAATAACAAAGTAATTATTAAAATACTTTATTAACTAATAGTTCGAAGTAATAAAGGAAGAGCTACGTTCGATTAAACTCTATACTATTTAAGATAAATATACGTCGTACGATAAAAAAGAGGACCTATATAGGTTTTACAGAGATAAGTAAAGGAGAATAATTATAACGAAGCTTCTACCCTTCTTCAACGATATACGTATTTTAGCTAGTCTAAACCTAACGACTAGAGTTATACGTTGTTGATCGACGTAAACTATTTCAATAATAGAAATTCGATTTTATTATCGATTAAAGAACAACTTTTTATATAAAGTAGCTCGTCTTTCTTTTATCTTTCTTTACTTTAATATATTCCTATCTAATTCAATATCGACTAGAAAAGAATAGTAATTAACTCAACGTCTCTTAAACTAGCTAATATCTAATAAGATTATAACTATTCGTCCTCTTCTTCAACTATAAAATTAGGTTTAAGTCTATTTAGATTTAAGCCTTATCTTTCGAAAAATACGTAAGCTTATTCGCCTTCGAACGTAGCTCGTTTATATTTACTTAATAGTAGTTGATACTCTTTACTCTTATATACCCTTAATCTAATACGAAGCTACTAATACTCTTAAAGTAATAGAGTATCCTTCGATTATATAAAGATTTAATTAAATAAACTACTAAAGGAGTTAATAATTTTTTTACAAATTTCTATTATACTTATAAGAAGGTATTCTTCTAAGTCGATATTATTAGTATCGATAATAGTTTGAATCCTCTACTAACTCTTAGCTTTAAGAAGTACTATATATTATAAAACACTACGGAGTATCTATAAATTATAGAGATAATATAGCTTCTTAGATACGATATAATCTTTATATTATTTACGAATTCGATATTAGTTCTAAAGGTAAACAAAGTCGGTAAACTATAAACGAATTCGTAGTATAAAGATAAAGATTAATATAATTCGATCAACTATCTTTAATCGATTATATTATTTACTTACCTCTATTATAGTAAAGTAACTCTAAAACAATTAGTATAACGTAAATAAGAGTAATTAATAAGGATACGAACGATATACGTTGTTATAACTCTTTCGCAAAGTTCTTCCTATTATCGTTCGACTTTGACGTTTATTATAGACTTGCTAAAAATCTAATAATCGTTGAACGTTAGATTCCCGTTTTTATAAATATCTAATCGACTTCGATCGTAGATCGATAGTTACTATTCGATACTAATAGGTAACTATAATAGAATAGAACGGTAATCTTTATCGTTATCTAAACGAACGTCTTATAGTAAGTCTTCTAACTATTATCCGTTGTCGTTTAGAACTCGATCTTCGTTTTATCTAATATAATAAACGAATTAGCTTTAATTAATATAAAACCGAAAGGATATATATTACCGAATATTATTTAGTTAACGTCGATTTTGTTTAAAGCCGGCTACTTTTATATATAAAGATAAGTAGAAATATACTAAAGAGATTAATAATATCTTAGTATTATAGTCCGTTCGAATACAAAGCGGTATATATTAGTATACGCGTAGTATTACAATATATTAAGTAAATACGCTTTACGCTATTCGAGTTGAAACGCCGATATATATCTAAATAATATATCGTAAGTACGTATTAATCGTATAATAGATTTCAAACCTATACGGCTAAAGCTTTATATACTTATCGATACTCTAAGTATAGTTTAGGCCTATAACGGTATACCTTCTACGTATATAGCAAAGACGCTTTCGTCGTTATCGAATCTCTTTAGTATAAAACTCGGTATTAACTTACTATATTAAATAACGTAGAACGTTGAAAAATCGAGTTCGAATATACGTATATATATTCCCTCTTCTTATATTACGTAGAAGATTATTAGAAAAGCCTTCTTCTTTAAAGTAGTCGTAGAGTTCTATTCGAAGCTATTCGATAACGTTAAAGGTATATCTTTGGGAAAGACTTATCGATCGTCGAATTCGTTTTATCGTAACGAGAGAAACCTTAAACCTATCTTAAATAAGTTAAAAGAGTATTTCCGAATTAGAGAGTATATATTAAAAGTAGAGTTCTAAAATTCGAAGTTCTAACTCGTTACGTAGACTTATTCGAATCTTTTTTTTAGTAATATTCTAAAGTTTAAAGATTCTCCAAATAATTGTAGTACTAACTTAAAGGCTATAAGAGTTTAAAAGAAATTAAAGAAAAGTAGATATAGGAGAACTATTTAAGTATTAGGTAGTTAATACCTTACGATAAGGTTTAAAGTCGATTAGTTATCTAAGTATATTATTCGAACGAAGGAAATAAGTTAAAAGAGTAATATAAACGAATAAAATAGTTCGATAACGTAATAAGATAAAAAGATAAAAGTAAGTACTATTATCTAATCTTTATTCTACGTTAAACTACTTTGAACTACTTCTACGCTAATATTTTCGATAAAAATATCGTTATTCTAATTAACTTAAAAGTTATCGTCTTCGATTATAGTAAAGATAATCTCGAATAGCTTATTAGATATATTATATTTCGATAGATAAAGCTTAGAAAGAAGGTCTTTAAGTAAGAAGTTATAGAGTTCGAACTTTAAAAGCTTTAGGTAAAGTTATTCGTTATCGGTAGTTACTTTTCGGATTAGGATCTAGTCGTAATCTTCTATAACTAGATCGTCTTCGTAGACTTGGAAGTATATTATTATTTTGTCGATAAAATAATCTATCGACGTAAAGAGCCGATTCGAAGGTAATAGAATAAGGCCGACTAAAGGGTTTTTATCGATAATAACGTACTTTGGAGATCGAATACTATTGTTAAAGATAATATAAGCTTCTCTAAAGTAGAAAGTAAAGATTAATAAGACTTCGAACGATATAAATAGTATAAGAGTATTAGATATAACGAAAGAAGAGAAGAAGGTATAATGTTATCGAAAGGACTTAATTAGTACTAATCGAAGGTAAGGAAAGTATTTACTAGACGCTAACTATCGATCGATAGTATATGAAGTCTTTACTCCTATAGTCGTAGATAGATTTGCCTATTCTACGAATATTTAATATAAGTATAAATAAAAGTATTTTAATAAAGAAATAATCTAATTAATAGAATTTGTATTAAAATAGACTTAAAAAGTCGTCGAAATAACTAAAAAGCTAGAGAAAAAGGAAAAATAATATAGCTTATAGCCCTTTGTAACTAATCGACTATAATTATTACGGCAAAAAAAATAACGTATCTTATACCTTTTATACCTAATCGACTATAATTAATTGTTATCGTAAAAAGACTAATTATTCCTTCGTCTATTATCGATCTATTAGAGAATTACGTCGAATTCTTTTAATCGTCTTTTTTCGAAGATATTCTACTAAAAGTAGACTTATCCTTTAAATAATCAAACTCATTATAATACGCTAGCGTTATTTCTATAGTATTCTTTATAGTATAAAGAAAGAAAGGCTTTTTATATATAATATAATTAAACTATATATTAAAATCCTAATCTATTTCGTCTAACTTTTATTTGAGGTTAAATCTCTTTATCTTTAGTTAGCGGTCGTAGCGCTTCGTTACTATAATTATAGCTATATTAGCTATTATTCAGCCTTACGAATAAATATTAGTTAAAACTTTGAAAAAGTTTAGCGAGTTTTTCTAAGTATGCTTAGGTTATTAGTCCTTAAGGGGTAGTATAATCTCGATCGAAGGCGATTAGTAACGAACGACGTTAGCCGAAGGACCCTAAGCTAATCCGATACTACTAGATTAGGACTTCTTAATTTGCCGCTAATCTAGAATAAACTTAGGCGATCAAGCCCATTTTTTAGCCGTTAAGATTAAAGAACGTAGTTCGATATCGCTAATACGAGTAAGAACCTAGTTAGATATTATAGTTTAGTAGTTTTTTACTATCGAATAATTAGTAACGCGTCGATCGATTAAGAAATAAGAAAGATCTACTTCGAAAGTTGTAATTCTTACTCGTTATCGAATAATAGTAATTCGAGTAAGCTTCGTTTAAAAAGTCTAGGTTTACAATATATATTATACCTAGACTTTCTCCTTATTTCGTATAAGTCTTATAAGCTTTGTTCGCTACTAAAGAAGTTAGATCGAATCTAAATAGTATAGAAGAGCTAATATATATTATTCTTAAGAAAGATATATACTACTACGGTATATATTAATACCGCTAATCTAGTCTTAAAAGTAGTATATTTAATCTAACTACCTTTGTAAACCTTCTTAATATAGAATAATCGTCGAATAGTCTAAAACGAATTAGCTTAAGCTTAAATAATACTAGGCTACTTAGAACGTACTGAATATTAATCGAAAAGTTACTTTACTTAGTTAAAGTTATTCGATCGAATTATAACGAAGAGCTACGTAGTTAATACAATTAAATCGTTCGTAGAAAGTTATAAAGAATAGATTTTATTAACGATAATCGGAATATTAGGTAATTCAAAACCTTTAAAGATTTTAAGCTAATAAGAGTCGGCTCGAGTAGTAATCTTCTTTTTCAAAAACTTAATATTAAAGTAGTCGAATATATTTTGTATTTCGAAGTCTTAATTAATCGGAATCCGAACCTTTTTAATATTTTTAGTAAAAAACGACTTCGAACGACTTCGATTAAAACTTTTTTCAACGAAACGCTTTAATACTAAATATTACTCGTTATAATCTTTACAACGTTAATTAGACTTAGCTAGTATATATTTAATTAGTATATCTTCGTTATAATCTTAAAGTTAAAAGGTAAATCGACTTTAAATATCAACGTTATAATTCTAATAGTAGTAGATATATTCGTAATCGACTTTATTATCGTCTTAATAACCCTTTAAGTAGTAGGGAATATAGTCGCGCTTAAATTCGTTATTATCCTTATAAACGAAGCGACAACGAACGCGTTTATATTCGTTATCGTTCTTATCTTAACAACTCTTTAAATAACGAGGAATACGTTCGACTTCGTTATTATCTTAACGATCTTTCGAACGATAGTAAATATAATCGACTTCGTCGTCGTCTTAGCGACCCTTCGAGCGATAATAAATACGGTCGACTTCGTCGTTATCTTAGCGACCCTTCGAGCGATAGTAAATACGATCGCGCCCAAATTCGTTATCGTCCTTATAAACGAAGCGACGGCGAATATATTCGTATTCGTTATCGTTCTTATCTTAACGACCCTTCGAACGACGAAAACTACGTTTAAGTTCAACTTTGTCGTCGTCTTAATAAATATTCGAGTTATTAGAGATATATTTATATTCAATATCGTTATTATCTTAACGACTAGTATCGCCTTTGATTAACGTCTTATCGAAGTAGTTTAGGAGATCGTAAGGCTTCGTCGGCGATAAATCGGTACTAATTAGTATTAATAGACTTCGAATTAGGCTATATACTACGTTAAGTTTATCTATATCTAAATTATTAATTCTAAGAACAAAGTTTAGTAAATAGTAAGACGATATAATATCTTAAAATTATAAGAGATAATAAATATATAGCTTATCTATAAGATTATAGGCGTTAAAGACTATTTATAAGCCTTTAGAGTTGTTACTCGTATTATAGCTACGATTAGCTTCGATCGCCTCTAATAGAGATATTCTAACCTTAGTCGAATCGGGCGGTATACCTTAGTTAAAAGGGCTTTGTATAAGTATAATTAAGCCTAAGTATAATAATAGTTAGCTTAAAACTATTTAAAATATATTTTAATAATTTATTACTTATTTAAAGTATAATTTCGATAAGAATATCGAGAAAAGTATAGTAATAATAAGATAAATAGGTATAAGTAAGAGATAAGGTTATATATACTAATAAATAGCGAAACTAATATTAAAAAGGATTAAAAGTAAAAGAAGTAATTAAGTTAAGATAAAGATAAAAGTAGTAAAAAGGTTACAAAGTATATACTAATACGTATCTACTTACGTAATTAAAAAGTATAACTATAATTAAGGAATAATAATAGATTTAACTATCGTAGATTATATACTAATCGAAGGCGAACGAATCTAAACTAGGGTATACCTTTAGTAGGTAATTTACGAATTCGGATAATTTCGAATTTGTAAGATCGTTTTGATGGATTATTACGTACGGCTTGCCGTAGACCCCACATGAATTGACCAGGTTGTGCCCCTCTATCGCGACCACCTTATTTACCCAGGAGTTTCGGTTGCTCTGAGTCACTTGGATAAAACTTGTTCTCTCAACAACGCTGTCGTCAAGTTTGCAGTTAGGTTCTACCTAACCCATCCAAGCAAAAATGGCCGTCTTCTACGTCGACGAGGAGAAAGGCAACGACGCCGCCGGCACCCAAGGCGCCGAGACGTCCCCCTTCAAGACCCTCTCCCAAGCATTTCTCGAACATGGCCCCGACAACGAGTATCTCGTCAAGAAGAAGGACGACGAGGAGTACAAGCCCGCGGCCAAGGCAGCCCTGAAGAAGGCGGTCAACTTCGCCGCTACACACCGCAAGAAGCAAGAGGCGGCCGCTGCGCGAGCCGAGAAGGAAGCACAGGACAAGGCAGCGCGCGAGGCAGTGTTGGAGAAGGCGAAGGAGCTCAAGATCACCCAGGATCCCACGCTTCCCAAACCGGTTCAGATCAGCCTCGACGAGACCGACGTCAATGTCATCGGAACCCTCCGCAAGAGCGGCAGCGAGGGCGGCGACGGCAAGGCCGTGCGCGTGCTGGTGCAAGGACGGGTGCAGCGCGTGGCCAAGCAGGGAGGCCTGATATTCGTCTGGCTGCGCCGCGGCATGAAGCGCATGCAGTGCGTGCTCACGGGAGACCTGTCCAAGACGTACGACGCCCTGGTGCTTGTGCGCGAGACTTCGCTCGAGATTATCGGTGAGCTGTGGGAGCTTCCGCCCGGCACACACGCTCCGCTGAGCCGCGAGCTGCGCGCCGACTTCTTCCGCGTCGTTGCCGCCGCCCCCGGCGGTGACGATGCCCTCATCACCAGGGTGCCCGAGAACTACGACACCGCCAGTTCGCAGGCCTCGGAGGCGCTGCTCAACCTGCGCCATCTGACGCTTCGTCACGACAAGCCCTCAGCCGTCATCTATGTCCGGAGCGTTGTTGAGAGAGCGTTCCAGACGGCCTATCACGAGCTGGGAGTCACCAAGGTCAGCCCGCCGGCGCTGGTGCAAACGCAGGTCGAGGGAGGCTCTACTCTCTTCTCGCTGGATTACTACGGCCAGCCAGCCTACCTCACGCAGTCCAGCCAGCTGTACCTGGAGACCCTCCTGCCCTCACTGGGAGACGTGTACTGCATCGAGAAGTCCTTCCGTGCCGAGAAGTCGCTCACCCGCCGTCACCTTTCGGAGTACACACACGTCGAAGCCGAGCTTGACTTCATCACGTTTGACGATCTGCTAGACCACCTCGAGAAGCTTATCTCGCGGGTCGTCGACCTGACGCTGGAGGACCCAGTCGCGGCGGCGACGATCAAGGAGTACAACAAGGACTTCGTGAAGCCTACTATGCCATTCAGGCGGATGCGGTACAGCGACGCCATTGACTGGCTGCGCGAGAGAGGAATCAAGAACGAGGAGGGCAACGACCACGTCTTTGGCGACGACATGTAAGTTTTTCTCGCTGTGACTCCTGACCAACTGCCTCCTCGTATCTGCCGAAGCTAACATAAGCCCCCACCCCCAGCGCCGAGGCCGCGGAGCGTCGCATGACAGACGAAATCAACGAATGCATCATGCTCACCCACTTCCCCGCCCACATCAAGGCATTCTACATGCAGCGGGCGGCCGACGACGACCGCGTCACGGAGTCGGTGGACATCCTGATGCCCGGCGTGGGCGAGATCGTGGGCGGGAGCATGAGGATCTGGGACTTCGAGGAGCTCCTCGCCGCCTACAAGCGCGAGGGCCTCGACCCGAGCCCGTACTACTGGTACACGGATCAGCGCAAGTACGGGTCGTCGCCGCACGGAGGCTTTGGGCTGGGGCTTGAGCGGTAAGTTTTTGTGATCAGCCCCTTTTTAACTTCTGGTGGGGTGTTTTTGACTAATGATTTGTTGTTTGTAGGTTCTTGGCTTGGCTTCTGAAGTTGTGGACTGTGAGGGAGGCGTGCTTGTATCCTCGGTACATGGGCAGGTGCACACCTTAGGTGTGCTGCGATGGTGTTACTGGTGGTTGGGAAGGCGGGTTGTTGGTGCTTATAGATCTCGATTAGAAGATACCTTAGCTAGAGACGCGGTTTCCTAAATGCCATGGATCAAGTCATTATCTTCCATGTCGTATTTTTGAGGTTATGAACTGTGAGAGTATCGTCGTACCTATCGTGATTTATTTGTTGAGGAAATATGTTAGTAAGCATTTCTCCGTCGATCTGCTCGGACCACTTGGGCAACAATCGCGTCGGCCTTCTCGTCATTTGCAATTAAATCACAACCTCAGGCGCCGCAGTGCAGGCCAACATCGTTCAAGATGACTTACGACTGGGACCCGTACAAGGAAATATGCTATCGAATGTACGTGGAGGAAAAGAAGTCACTTAGACAGCTGCACGCCTTCCTGAAGGACAACCACAACTTCAAGCCCAGGTACGTCAGTGCAAAATTGCCATCTGGCTCCCCGTATCGAATCCACGACAAGTGGATTTTTGTTGCTCTGGATCTACACCCGACGCGCTCTGGCTACCCGTACAGCCATGAACGTAGATCTACCTCATGAAAGATTCCACATGTGAAGAGTTAATGCTAACGATGCTATCTGGCGCTCCGCAGCCTTCGAGGCCTCCATCACAGGGTAAGGCAATGGAACTTCCCATCCAAGCACAACCCGGCGTACAAGAATGAGGCCTTGGTGGCCCGGATCCGGGAGCTATGGGAGACCAACCACCAAGTGAGGGACATGATCTCCATCCTACTAGAAGAAGGCTTTGAGGTCCAAGAGAGGGAGATCAACCGCATCCGCCAAAAGAACGGTTGGCTTCTCCGCGTGCACTCGGCAGCCCTTAAGGAAAAGTGCCCGGCTCCGCATGGTTCCTTGCCGGAAGAAGAGTCAGCCGACGAGGGTGAGGAAGATGACGGAGAAGATGAGGCAAGTGCTACTCCTAACTTTGGTGAGGGGACACCAGGCGGTCTGCCGGACTTCGACTTTACTCAAGCCGAAGCCGAAGCCTTCCAGGAAGCGAGGAGACGAGCTATCGCAGCCGACGCTGAAGAGAAGCGCGTCACGAAGAAGAGGAGACGCTGGCTGAAAGCCCGGGCCGGACTGCCCGCCGACCCGCCCGGGCCGCCGCGTTTCCCCTCGGAGCTGTCGCTGAGCGAGTGCAAGGCCGCGCTCTCGCTGGATCCGGCCAGCTACAAAGACGTGCGAGCCAAATTCCGCCGCATATGCGAGGAGGAGGGCGTCGTCAAGAAGACCATAGCCGGTCCCCACAAGTGGGAGGCTATCAAACTCCAGCTGGTCCGCGAGAGCATGCACCTCCGTGGCATATTCTGGGATAACCTGAATATGGAGCAGAAGAACCTCGCGCTCGACCTCATCTGCTGCGACGTCACGAAGAACATACGGCAAGAGGGCACACGGATGCTGCTCCACGAGGCACGCAACATCTTGGGGCTCAACCCCAAATTAGGGCGAGATGTCCGCCGCGACTTCCACATGATCCTGGCAGCGGATCACTTCGTTGGCAAGATCGTGGCCGGCGAGGAGCACTGGAACGAGCTCGTGGAGAAGTGGCTACGCGAGTCAGAGGCGATGCAGCCCATTGCTGCGTCGCTGGACAGCCTTGATCCGAGCTTCGCGCAGAAAAAGAAGGCCATCGAGGTGGTGGCGCGTGACTCCATGAAGAGGTTCCGCGATGCGGACCTCAGAGGTGTGCTACCTAACATACTGGAGTACGACCCGAATCGACAGGACGATCAGCAGGACGCGCCTGGCGAGACCGATCACGAACCTGTCGGAGACAGCACGGTTATGGACATGTCCGCCTTCGACGACACCTTTGGGGCCGACGAGGCCGCCCAGATCGCTGCCCAGCTTTCCATGGAAGCAACAACAGAAACTCATGCCGAATCCTCAAACCCGGCGATACCCGCGGACAGCCAAGGCGCAGCAGACACTCCCGCGCCTCCGAAGAGGAAGCGCGGCCGGCCTCGGAAGCATCCATACCCGGAAGCACCGCCCGAAGACGCTGCCTCGGGCCCCCCGGTCAAGAAGCGCGCCGGCAGGAAGTCAACCCGGATACCTCAGGAGCAAGCACTGGCGATATACGCGCACAGCCAGGCCCGGTTCCTGCCACCGGACGCGACATCTGGCCAGGGCTCGTCCGCATCTGCCGAGCCGGAGGTGACCAGCAATCTGGCGACCCCTAGCCAGCCGGGGATTGTCCACCAACCCCAGTTTACGCCGACGCCGGCACCGGTATCTGCACCCGTGCCGTCCCCATCTCACGCCCCAGTGTCAGTAACATCATCATCATCAACAACGCCATCACGCGTGCAAGCACAGGCGCAAGTCCAGGCCCAAGCACGAGCCCGAGCAGCAGCAGCAGCAGCATCACCAGCACAAAGGACAACGACAGCGATCTACTTCCGCCTCCAGCCGACCTCAACGGTGACCGGCGTGCCGTCCATGTGGATCGCAACACTGGCCTCCCGCTCGGTGGAAGAGCTGCGGTCCAAGGCGGTGGCCAAGAGTCCCGGGCCGGCGGTGTGCGTGGTCGTCGAGGGCATCGTCAAGGACGGCATGGGCGGGGAGGTGCCCCTGCCGATCCCCGGGGACACCGAGCTCGGGGCGTACCTCGAGCATATGCAGGAGATGAGGGCGCCGCCTACGTTTAGTGTTGAGCTTGTTGGGGCGCCGTAGGTAGAGTGAGGCAAGAGTGAGAGGGAGGGTGAGGCGTGCGGGTAGGGTCAGCACTAGGGGAGACACCCTTATGTATACATAATGCTGTGTTATTATTTCAGGGGCTACTTCCAGTCTGGTCGCGCAGGTAGACAACGGTTATCTGCTGAAGATCAATCTTAAATCTACCGCGTTCGAAGCGCGTGCCCTTAGTGATGCTCCCATTTCCATATGATATGACGCCAGTCTCAGCCCTGCATTGATTGGCTGCTTGGCCTGTAAAAGCACCTCATAGCGGACCGGTGATCCTTCCGAGCACTTCCGGCAAACACGGCCCCGCACCGATGGCAGGCCGGGTTTAAGATGACCCACTCTTTTCACGATAAGATCCACCCGCAGCTTCGATCATCGTGCTCTTATTAATTGCATCTTAAACAGGACTCTCTCTCAGCCAGGAACGGCACATAGCTCGACAGTCTTGGACGGGCTGCAGAATGGTTTAGCTGTGCTCACCCCATACAACAGTCGACAATGTCTCGTCTCACGGCGCACGCGTCGAAAACCTGGGTGCGCACTACCCTGAGAGCTCCAGCCTTCGCAGCTCCGCGACGATGCGCCCCCACGGCGGCCATCAGATGGGCCTCGACCGAGCAGCCGCCCCAGAATGACGGCTCCTCCTTCAAGGGGCAGATGATGGAGAGCATCGCCGCGCGCATGACCCGCGAGAAGGCCGAGCGCGAGCGCGCCTCGAGAGAGCGCCAGCAGTCCAGCGGCTCGAGGAATTGGACCGTCAGTTTCAGTACGGACCCTCCTTGAACCCCCCCGAACCCTCCATTGACCGCCTGCTAACCCCTTCTTCTCCGCAGTGATCATCTTCACCGCCGCCACCTGCTGGTACATGGGCACCAAGTACCCCCGCGACGTCGACCCGTCCTCCACCCTCCCCCTGAGCCAGAGCCGCGCCCCCAAGCACGAGACGGGCAAGACCAACCTGCAGGCCGCCTGGGCCGACTTCGCCGCCGTAGTCGGCAAGGAGAACGTCAACACCAGCGAGGCCGTGCTCGAGACGCACGCCACCTCGGACTGGACCTCGCACAAGCCCCAGTTCACCCACCACCCCTTCTGCGTCATCTACCCGGCCACCACCGAGGAAGTCAGCCAGATCATGAAGATCTGCCACTCGCGCCGCATCCCCGTCACGGCCTACAGCGGCGGCACCTCCCTGGAGGGCCACTTCACCCCCGAGGTGGCGGGCGTGTGCATCGACTTCGGCCGCATGAACAAGATCGTCGCCCTGCACAAGGACGACCTCGACGTCGTCGTCCAGCCCGCCGTCGGCTGGGAGCTGCTCAACGAGGAGCTGGCCAAGAGCAACCTCTTCTTCCCGCCCGACCCTGGCCCGGGCGCCATGATCGGCGGCATGATCGGCACGGGCTGCAGCGGCACCAACGCCTACCGCTACGGCACCATGCGCGACTGGGTTTTGAGCTTAACCGTCGTCCTGGCCGACGGCACCGTCATCAAGACGCGGCAGCGGCCGCGCAAGAGCTCGGCGGGGTACGACCTGACGCGTCTGTTCATCGGCGGCGAGGGCACGCTCGGTCTCGTCACCGAGGCGACCCTCAAGCTGACCGTGCTCCCGCCCTCCACCTCCGTCGCGGTCGCGACTTTTCCTTCCATCCGCCACGCGGCCAACTGCGTCGCCCAGGTGGTCGGCAACGGCATCCCCGTCGCGGCCGTCGAGATCCTGGACGAGAACCAGATGCGGTTTATTAACTTGGCCGGCGCCACCACGCGGTCGTGGAAGGAGGAGCCCTCGCTCTTCTTCAAGTTCAGCGGGACCCCCTCGGGGGTAAAAGAGCAGGTCGCCATCGTGCAGAAGATGGCGGCAGCGGCGGGCAATACCTCGTTCGACTTTGCGCGCAGCGAGAACGAGCAGCTGGAGCTGTGGAGCGCGCGCAAGGAGGCGCTTTGGAGCACGATCGCGGGCGGCAAGCCCGGGGATCAGGTGTGGACTACCGATGTTGCGGTGCCGATCTCGCGGCTGCCGGATATTATTGAGGAGACCAAGAGGGATATTGGAAGGACGGGGCTGGCGAACTCGATTGTGGGACATGTGGGGGATGGGAACTTTCACTTGATTATCTTGTTTAGTGAGAAGGAGAGGCAGATCGCGGAGGAGTGCGTGCATCGCATGGTGAAGAGGGCGGTTGAGATGGAGGGGACTGTGACGGTATGTGAACTTGAATTCCTGAGATTGTTGAGGGCTTGAGACTGACTTTTACAGGGCGAGCACGGCGTTGGGTTGGTCAAGAGGGATTACCTGCCGCATGAGCTTGGTGAGACGACTGTTGATGCTATGAGAAAGGTATGTTGCCCTCGCCTCACGTGTTCTGATGCCATTGCTGACTTTGTGGAACAGCTCAAGCAAGCCTTCGATCCGCTGTACCTGCTCAACTTCGACCACGTGGTCCGGGTGAAGAAGCCCAAGGCAGGAGAGGTCGGAGAGTGGTAACCCGATCGATACCTTAGTCAACCGTATAAATTCATTGTATATTCATCTGTGCCGCAAATCAAGGCTTTTCATGACATCGTACTGTACTGTACACTCCCTCACCCCATCCACCTAAGGTGCTCACAACTTACTCGGCATCCTCGTCGCCCCATCCAGCCGAATCACCGTCCCATTCAGCATAACATTCTCCACCGCCTGCCTAACCAAACTCGCAAACTCCTCCGGCCTCCCCGGCCTCGCGGGGAACTCCATCGCCTTCTTCAGCCCAGTCCTCACCTTCTCGCCCAGCATAGCCGTCATCCCGCTCTCAAACATGCTCGGCGCCACCGTCACCACCCGCACCCCGAACCGCGCCAGGTCCCGCGCCATCGGCAGCGTCATGGCCGCCACGGCGCCCTTGCTGGCCGCGTAGGACACCTGGCCCATCTGGCCCTCGAAGGCGGCCGCGCTGGCGACCATGACGACCACGCCGTGCTCGTTGTCTGGCCCGTAGGCCGGGGACTGGGCGAGGTGGGGGAGGAGCTGGCGCGTTAGGTCTAGGGTGCCGCGGAGGTTGATGGAGAGGACGAAGTCGATGTTTGAGAGGGGGAGGGGGCGGAGGGATTTATCTAGCATCTGACATGCGTGGCATGGTGAGTTATGAGTGAGTATGGGTGAGCACATGTGACGATTGTACGTACCAGAGCAGGGTTGCCGACGCCAGCGGCGGGGATTACACCCCCCAGCGGTACGCCGGTCTGGTGGACCCATTCTACGATGCCCTTGACGGCCGCGGCGATGCTGTCCGTGTCGGACACGTCGCAGACCCAGAAGCGGGCGCTGGACCCGAGTTCCTTGGCGAAGGCCTCGCCTTGGTCGGCGTTCATGTCGAGGATGGCGGCGTTACCGCCGTGCTTGACGAGTTCGAGGATGGTGGCTCGGCCTAGGCCGGATGCTCTGCGATGGTCAGTTAGTGGTGAGGATAGAGGAGTGAGTGTGAGTTAGGGTGGTGAGCTTACCCGCCTGAGACGACGAAGGTGCGTCCTTGGATCTTCATATTGACTTTGACTTTTGACTCTGAAGAATGAGTGTTGAGTTAATATGCCACTTCAGGTAAACACGTTCAGTGAATGTATTCTCAGAACAGGAACATTCAGAGATACATGTACCTGGTGTGATGAGAGTGATGAGTGTCGGTTGATGTGATGCCCGAGGTGAGCAGGTGTACCTCGGTACTTCCCCATCTGGGGTTAGGAGGTACCTCCGTACCTTATCTGGGCATCGACGCACGCGATAACGCTACCCGGCACCCGTGACGTCCAATCTGCTTGTGATCTGCCGGCACTCGGTCGCTGTCGAGTGCCCGAATACGCCCTGCACAGTGAAACACCGGGTTATCTGTACATTTCTGTACCATATCCGCCAAACCTACGCATTCAGAGGAACCCCAACCCATCATTGCGACAGCGCACGGCCTCCCTCATATACACATCCCGCATTCGATACCCTCCAACATCACGACGCGACAGCCGAGCAAACACCATGACGAGACCACGGCGGTCCTCCGCCGCGAGCGAGGACAGCACCGGCACAGCGCGCGACCAAGAACTGGGCAGCATGTACGACTACCTAGCCAAGATCATCCTCCTCGGTCCCAGCGGCACCGGAAAGTAAGCGCATCCCTCTCATCCGTCCAACCCTCATATCTTCCCCAAGAACCAACCAACTAACAAGCAACCCCCCCAGATCCTGCCTCCTCCACCGCTTCGTAAAGTCCGAATGGCGCGTCCTCTCCTCCCAGACAATCGGCGTCGAGTTCGCCAGCAAGATCATAAAAGTCGGCACGGGCTCGCGCCGCAAGCGCATAAAACTCCAGCTCTGGGACACGGCGGGCACGGAGCGCTTCCGGTCCGTGTCGCGGTCCTACTACCGCGGCGCCGCCGGCGCCGTGCTGGTCTACGACCTGACCTCGCACCGCTCCTTCGCCGGGCTCCCGCCCTTCCTCAACGACGCGCGCGCCCTGGCCAGCCCGAACCTGACGCTGCTGCTGGTGGGGAATAAGCTCGACCTCGCCAACGACGACGCGCAGAGTTTGGTTGGGGAGGCGGGCAGTTTGCCGACGCCGAGTAGTGCTAGTTCGGGGGTGAACGTGCCGTATGCGAGCGGGAGCGGGAGTTATTCCGGGTCGCCGCCGTCGGGCCCGGGGAGTGGTGTGCATCCCGGCTTGGGGGCGCAGTTGAAGGCGAGCACCGCGCCCGAGGGGCGGGAGGTGAGCGCCGTGGAGGCGAGTCGGTGGGCGGGCGCGGTGGGCGTGCCGGTTACGATGGAGGTGAGCGCGTTTAGTGGGGAGGGGGTGGATGAGGTGTTTGGACGGCTGGCGCGGATGATTCTTACCAAGATTGAGCTGGGGGAGATCGATCCTGATGATCCGATGAGTGGGATTCAGTACGGGGATGGGGGTGCGTGGAATGCGGGCGCGAGCGACGGGGCGAGTGTCAAGAGCGGGCTGACGCTTGATGAGGGTGGTGGAGGGGTGAGGAGGAGGGGGAGGAGGGCGAAGAGGGGGACTGTTGGGCTTGGGGAGTGGGAGGATGTGTTTACGCTTAGTGGGCGGAGGAGAGGTGGTGGGTGCTCGTGTTGATATTGGGAGCGGCGGTGGTGGTAATGAGTGATGTTCCCGCAAGTGTGGCGGGAGGTGGCGATTGCATTTGGGACTGCTTGGGGACATGCCTATGCGTATAGATACCTTTCATCTTTTTCTTTACACGACGCATCTTTTCCTGTATGGCGTTATGGCATGGAGGATACCTTGTTGGGGTTTTGAGACCGGGGTGTGGTCTGATTTCACATACTGATTATAATGAGCGATAATACATGTGTCGGAGGTCATCTTCACGTCTCCGATCTCATCATCGCACTTCTCAACACTCGTCTCCTATAGGAGCGACATCGCCCTTTACAAGAACTGCACCCTACAAACCCGGATACTGGCTAATCACACTGCTTCTGACATAAGGAATACGTGAGTGACATATCCTAGCAACCTGAAACCTTTTAAACTCAGGTGATGTTCACACGCTAAAGAAGAGCTACGGGCCGTCGCGGCGAGGTTGCTCCCGGCCCTCCCGTTCGGACTACGTATGTCTATCAACTGAGCAGTCTCTGCATACATATGTATAGCAATATCACCAGTCTTTGTGGCAAGCACCCCCGGTACCAAGCATGCTTTAAGTGTATACACCTGCCCAATCCAGGAACAGAACCATACCGTCGAGGTTCCGGATTACTTGGTAAGTCTTCTCACATGAGGTATTGGATTATAAAGCATGACACGCAGCTAGACGCCCATTGGAAGCCAGCAACTTCACGGACCTGGAGGCCATCTCTCGGCAGCTCTACGCGCATCCGCAGATCAGCAGGAACGAGACGTGTGCTCCCGCTACCACAATTGACCTCTTCAAGAAAAAGGAAGCGGGCGTATGGGACGTGGTGGGCAGCCTCAACAGCGACCTTCCCACGGCCTGGAGCGTCGAGTTTTCCCACCAGCAGGCCGAACGACGGCAGCCTCATCTGGGCCTTGGGCCACCCGTGGGACTTGACGGAACGGAGTAAAGAGGAGAACGGAGTGCGGTAGTCAGACGACTATACCTGGACTCCAATATTTCCCCAGACTTCCCCAACTCGAACGGCACAACTCTATCTATAGTACAGTATATTACTTTATCCGGAGAGTGCTACCCGTGAACTTGGGCCAAGACGACCGAGCGAAGCTGCCTCGACCAAGCCCTTTAGCCGCAGGTGAGTACCCCAAGACATAATTACTTCAGATAATGAAAGAGTTTATGACCCTAATACAGCTTCGGTTTATGGACTGGGTTTAGGATAAAAACATCTGCACCATCCACCACCTCGTGCCATACAATGACACATCGGCTACTGAGTTTCTCCCGAGCTCTCATACCTCGATCCGCTAGCCCGGATGTTATCGAGTCGAGAGACCGGGGAACCATCTAGGGCACCCCGTCGCGACGGCAAAAGAGCAAAAGGATATAAGCAGGCCTCTTGCCGTCTACTGCCCTTCTCTCCGGAACTGCTTCCACTCAGTCACCTCGACCATGATCAAGTCTCTCCTCTTCACCGCGGCCCTCGCGGCCGCCATCCCGCTGGACCAAGAGTTGTTCGGCAGATCCTTCGACATAGGCAGCAAGCTCAACCTCGACACCCGCTCGGAGCTCGGCGCATCCGCCGGCTCGCCCCAGGGCAACGGCTTCCACTCCGGTTATTTCTACTCCTTCTGGTCGGACAACAGCCGCGGCAGCGTGACCTACACCAACCTCCTGAACGGCTCCTACAGCAGCCAGTGGAGCAACGTGGGCAACTGGGTCGGCGGCAAGGGGTGGAACCCGGGGGGGCCCAAGGTGGTGCAGTACAACGGCACCTGGAACGGCGCCAACGCCAACTCGTACCTGTCCCTGTACGGCTGGACCAAGAACCCGCTGATCGAGTACTACATCGTCGAGGCCTACGGCACCTACAACCCCAGCAGCGGGACCTCCAAGAAGGGCACCGTCAGCAGCGACGGCGGCACGTACGACATCTACCAGACGCAGCGCGTGAACCAGCCGTCGATCGTGGGGCCTTCGACGTTTACTCAGTTCTGGTCTGTTCGCCAGGGGAGGCGGGTCGGGGGCACGATCACCATCGGGAATCACTTTGATGCGTGGACGAAGAGCGGGCTGAAGCTCGGGGCGCACGATTATATGATTCTTGCCACGGAGGGATACCAGAGCAGCGGGTCGTCGAGCATTACCGTCGCCGAGGTTGGGGCTACCGGACCTCCGTACCCGAATGAGCCGGACTCGAGGCATGATAATAATAAATAGGCTAAATGCCGTGTACCTTATATATCGACGCTGTAGGCACCAAAAGAGTGTATTCATTCACGTTATTCTGGTAGTGATAGTCACGTATCGTTTTGTGAGCCAGTTGCTATTCGGGGGTCACAATGTGTGCTCTTAGACCTAGTCCCTCTGGCTCATTACCACAGAGCATTTTGACCACTTCTACAATGCCAGGAGCCGTACCTGAGCCGTACCTGAGATGCCTGAGCTGGCCTGAGCTGGCATGAGCTGGCCTGAGCAAAAGCAACGATATATCAGGTGAACTGAATGGCAAAGCGGCGATTCATATTAAGGTCAGGACCACACATGTCCTTCTAGCTACCCCTCTAACTTCTAGTCTATCTATATCTAGTTCTAATGTCTAAAGCAAAGCCTTCTATAGCCGAATCATAACATCCATCGCATCATACATCAGTGGCACGTGTTGACACGCACATCCTGACGAGTCTGGTAACACCAGATCTAATCCGTCTCCATCCTCTGGCGCTTGTTCGCATCCCCATTCACCACCCCATTCGCATCCCCAAAGTACTCCAGACTAGCCTTCGGATCGGCCTTAATAGTCTTACTCCCCTTATTCCAGCCCGCGGGGCAGACCTCGCCATACTCATCCGTAAACTGGAACGCCTCAACAAGCCGAATCGTCTCCTCCACGTTCCGGCCGACCGCCAGGTCATTCACCGTGATCTGCCTCAGCTTCCCGGCCGGGTCGATGATGAACAGGCCCCTGAGCGCCACGCCCTCCTCCTCGATCAGCACGCCGTAGGCCCGCGAGATGGCCATGTTGCGGTCGGCCACCAGCGGCATCTGCAGGTCCTCCCCTAGGCCGCCCTGCGCGCGCGGCTTCTGCGTCCAGGCCAGGTGGCTGTAGGCCGAGTCGGTCGAGACGCCGAGGACGGCGGTGTTGAGGGCCTTGAAGCGGTCGAGGGCGTCGTTGTATTGGATGATTTCGGTTGGGCAGACGAAGGTGAAGTCCATGGGGTAGAAGAGGAGGACGACCCTTGTATGGCGTTAGTTTACATGTATGCTAGCAGCGCCCACGGGATACCCCGGTGTGTGGTGACACGTACCATTGGCCGAGAAAGTCAGACAGAGAGACGTCCTTGAACTCGCCGCCGGGGAAGACGGTGGTGGCCTTGAAGGCCGGGGCGGGCTTCTGGACGAACGCTTGAGACATGGTGGTGAGGTGAGTTTGATCGATTGGAACTTGCGGTAGTGAAGTCGCGGTGAGTGTGAAGATGGCAGAAGACAGCGAAGCAAGCAAGAATCCGGATCTGATAAATAAAAGACGGCTCCCACGGATCACGGATCACGGATCCAAGATCCACCTGACTCGTATCATTGTTGCCCCTGACTCTGAGACTGGCGTTGATCGGAGCTCGCCGAAGTCGGCGACGACCCACAGAATATTCACAGATCTTCTACGACGCTCGCTCCGTTCCCTCACTCCGTGGCATGTGCACGTAGTGTACGCGTACCTTACGGGAGAGGGCGGAAACTAAGGTACGGGAGAGGTGAAGCTAAGGTGTGAGCTAAGGTGCGCGATGATAAGATGCCGCTACTAACCAAGCCCTCAAGGTCCCTCGTCTCCACCAGGGTATCATCCGTACACAACCGACACGGGACCTCGACTTGATTAGACAGTCAATGCCTCTATATAAGCTTAAAGCAAACGCAACCCACAAGCTTTACTTGTCCACTGTTCCCACGGGTCTCCTGAAAAACACATTCCTCTCCCACCCGTCAATATCATCCACGACCGTCTCCCTCACCAGCTCGTACCGGCCTATTCTCGGGAGAAGCACGGCCCACACGAGCCAGTAAACGCCGCCGGCGAATATTATGCCAAATCCCACGACGCAGTGGATCCAGTACGGCAGGGTCTCGTAGATATTCTGCCCCTCCGGCGGCGGGACAAAGGGGGCGGCGACGAGATAGATGTTACTCAGCAGGAAGAACACGACGACTGGCAGCGTCGCGCTGATAGGCGGGTGCCAGCTCCAGGCCGTACGGTTGAGGTACAGGTGAAGCAGGCCTGCGGCGACGAAAGTGTTGACGATGGCGAGCGGGTAGGATATAACGCTGGATAAATGTTAGCATTGCGTTACGAATGCCATGTAGGCTTCTTCTGAGCGGTTGTGCTGTTATGACGGTGCCGGGGGGCGAGAACAAGGAGATAGCAGGGTGAGATAAGCCAGCAAGGAAGACATACTTCAGGATAAAATTATAAGCATCGCCAGGTGGCGGCGCCAACATGATGATGACCGACACAAGCCAGTGCTCAAAAAGGCCGGCCAGCGGCGCGTTAAAGGGCCTGTTGCTGGCCCAGAATCGCGAGAAGGGGAGCACGCCCTCACGACCGAGCTCCTGGACAAGGCGGCCCTGCGAGAAGATGACGCTGAGGACATTACCGAAAGCGGACAGGGCGACAAAGACGGAGAGGGCGCGCTCGGCAGTCCCGCCGAAGACGTTCCGGAAGAGGGACGCGGCGACGAGGCGCTGGGCAGCGAGGATCTCGGCCTTGGGGACGGCAGCGAAGTAGGCGATGTTGACGAACATGTACAGCACGGAGACGACACCGATAGCCAGCGGCGCGGCGATGCGCAGAGTACGCACCGGGTCCTTGGTCTCCGAGAGAGCATAGTTTGCGTTGCTGTAGCCGATGTAGCTCCAAATGACGTTGTAGAGCGCCGTGACGACGCCGTACGCGCTCCCGGTGGTTCCCTCGAACGCGTTGCGGAAGTTGTGCGGCTTCTCGTCCTCGGGAAGCTTGACGTGGCCCGCCAGCGCGACCCATCCGGCCACGATGATGATGAGCACGACGATGAGCTTTATGGTGCCGAGGAGGTTCTGCAGGCGGAGGCCCCATTTGAGGGCACAGCCGTGGATCAGAAACGCAGTCGTGATGCAGGCGAGCCCGATGCCACGCTGATTCCAACGGTCGACCTCGCGGCCGGCGGCGTGTAGGATGTACTCGCCGAAGATGACGCTGTTGCTGCCGGCCCAGCCAAGCAAAACCACGTAGCCGGTGTACAGGCCGGTGGTGAGGAACTTGGGTCGCCTGAAGACATACTCGAGGTAGTTCTTCTCTCCGCCGTTGCGGGGGATAGCAGTGCCAAATTCCAGATAGACGGCAGTGCCCGCACCAGCTATGAGCATACCCGCTACCCAGATGAAGAGCGACAGGCCCACGCTCCCCGACAGGGAGAGGATCGCTGACGGCGTGGCGAAGATGCCGGTGCCGACGATACGGTTGAAGATGAGGAAGACGGCCGTCGGCAGACCGATCTGGCGCTTGGCATCGCGGACCTGCTGGAGTCGACCTGCAGCGTGTTAGTGACACTTCTGTACTATCATGAACCCTGGGCTGACTTACCGACTTCGCTGGCAGCGTCGTCGTGCGGTGGAGGGACGTCTTTCAGGCCTCTGTCGTCCTCATGGGAGGCAAAGCTCCCCGAAGGCACGACGTCCCTGTCTGCCACTTTGGGCGTGAAAAACTTGGACATGTTTCGTTACTAGCCTAGTTCTAGGCCACTCGCGAGCGCTAGGGAGAGGGACGTGGGAATGACGGCCGGCAGTGACGGCGATGGAGCGCTAGAAGACGTCCAGAACCTTTGTAGGATTCGGATCCGAGAGACGTGGAGCACGCCATCGCGGCATCGTGAAAAGGGCCTGATGCTTGCGTGATGCGTTGATTCAAGGTTTGCTGTCTGAGTGGAGCTTGGCAGGCTGAGGAATGGCAGTTGTGGAACGAGTTCGGCGTCATTCAAGGATTGCCCGCCATATAAGACCCTTTTTGAGCGTTGGGAGGGTCGCTGTGTGTCATAGTTTTACTGTTTTTGCCCTCAGCGCCGATGATGCCATATGTCGTGCTTATACGGGTGGTAAGAAATTTCTATATTCCAACCCACGCGCCCAAACTTTTTGTCATCTGCCGCACGCTAAAGAGTCGCTAGGGCTGGGCCGACAATCCACGCTAGGCGCTTTTGGGTAAGGTACAGTTCGTATATCCGTGCGGCTTAGAAGTCTAGATGTTAGCGCAACCTTAACACGTGACAGTCGACGACACGCCCGTATGCTCCTTCCCTTCTTGGGAAGTACTACGCTCAGCTCGCCCCAACCTGAGCATCTGAGGCCACTTTCATTACCGTACACTTTCGACCGATACGACACCATCCCCGGATCTATACCGAGGTGCAGACCGAAGCTGGAAGAAGGTCACGTCCCCGTACGCACGTGCTCTACTGCACAGTACTAGCACCGATGGTACTTTTGGGCGTCCACAGAGGATCACCTTTCACCAGGGATATTCCTCTATCTTTATGGTTCATTGCTGATATGTGTATTTTCAATCGTTATGTGAGAGCCGGTTGAGCCCGTCATAAGGACCTATTCAGCTGTTGCCCGAGCAGTTGGCAACTTTCGACTCGAAAAGTCCAGCATATGCCGGCTGACTGCACCCACAAACACATCAAATCCATCTTGGAAAGCGGCGGTAGACCTGTCCAGCATATTCCTATCGACGCGCGTGTCAACGAAGGCGAGCCTCCCGCTCCAGCTTCATCCGTCTCGCTGGCGTCGCGTCCTGTTCATGAATGCGAGGGTCGCGAAGTAATCCAGGTCTTTTGTTTCATTCGCGTCGTAGGTGGATGGTTCGCCTATGAGCCTACATTCTCTGTCTGCGAGGTATTTCTTGTAGGGCATGAGAACGTCCGAGAATCCATATTGGCAGCCTGTTGTGTCGAGAACCCGACTCTCAGATGAAGCTGCGAATAGCCCTGTCACCTCCAACACTGTGTCTGGGCAGTCGGTAGTTTCTTTGGCCAGGAACGAGACTTGTTCAAAATAGCGGCTTTTCAACACGGAGGCCTACTAATTCGATGGCGGATGCGACCCTACTTGGAATTTAGTGTTGACCCAAGTGATAGCCTCACAGACTAACCTACCTGCAAGAAGCTTCCGGGTCAGACGACCAAGTAACGTCATGTCCAGCGTACACTGCTTGTTCGCAAGAGCTATGGCTCGGAAACAGACAGCGTGCGACTCGGTAGACCGGGGTTTTGTACAGATGGAGTATCCCATCTTGGAAGTCGATCTTCGTCAGCTCTGGGTCAAAAACAGCTTCCCTATACGCCAAAACGGCCGCCTTGAGTATCTCGGCTGCTCGAAGCATCTTTCTGCGCTGCTGTTAGGCGCGGCAATGGGCCCTATGCGTTGGCCAGTGGCCTTTCTGACGGTCGCGGCAGCAGTAAAAGACGCCCACAGCGTCACCAGGCTGGTACTCTGGCGCGTCCATGCAGCCAGCACATCTCATCGCCGCGCCGGTCTCGCAGTTTGCACATTTCGTTGCTGCCATCTACCAGCGAAAGCAAAAACTAACGGATTAGCGTAAGGTAGTCGGCCCCTGAATAAGTCTCGGGGCGGTAAATGTGGTGAGTCTTCGGACAGACATTGAGATTGAAAACGTTGGGCATGATAGCAGCGGGATTGGGCAACAGAAACTGCCAAGTATGATAGCCAACGTATATCTAACTTCTTAGCAGGCCTTATCCTGGTGTAACTCTAGCTCGATTGGCAACAACCCCGTGGCTTTGTTGAAGTCTACGTAGATGCGGCCTCTCTCCGTTGGGAATGTTGCGTCTGTTGATACACCCTTCTCCTGACTACATGCTTCACATTGTTCCTTGACCAAGACTCTTCCCTGCGCCCTTTTGAAGTTTACAACATTGCCAAAGTTTCAAATGCCGACCTTATCAACGTATCAGGTGTTTTCCCTATAGATCTGGTATCATATAGCAACAAAGCCACACAAGAGCAGCACGTGCACTCCTCAAAGCTTGACAAGTCGAGCCCGTTCGACAGTCTCAGTCATCAATCCCATCCCAAGCCCCATCATCCCCCTTCTCACCCTCTTCCCTCCCCCCGCCCTCCATCTCCAGCCTCTTCCTCCTCTTACTCCCCTCAATAGCCCCCCGTCTATTATTCTCCCTCCGCCGATCATAGCTACTCTTAGCCCCAATCCCAGCCCTGCCCTTATCCGCATCCTTCCGCCTCGCCTCCACCCCCCTAACCTTCAGCCTCCTCTTATCCTCCTTCGCGACCTTGGGCAGCGCATCGAGCAACCACTTCTGCACCGTCCCCTCCTCCCCACTCCTCCCCCCCTGCTTCTCGGAAGCAGCGATAACATTCGCCACGCTGCGCACAAACGGTATATCCTCCTTGGTATAAAACGTAACCGCCACGCCGCCCTCCCGTCCCGCGCGCCCCGTCCGGCCGGCGCGGTGCACGTACGCGGCCGCCGAGGAGGGCACGTCGTACGACACCACGCCGTTGACGCCCGCGAAGTCGACGCCGCGGGCCAGCACGTCGGTGGTGATGAGGATCCAGACGTCGCCCTGGCGGAAGCGGGTCATGACGGCGGAGCGGGCCTTGGGGGACAGGGAGGAGTGCAGCACGGCGATGCGCGAGGAGCCGCCGGCCGTGGCGGGGATGTCGTATTTCAGCTCTGCGTGGAGGGCGGTGGCGCGGGGGATGGTCTGGGTGAAGATTAGGAAGGGGGGGCGGAGCGGGGTCGAGGACGAGGTGGACGTGGACGTGGAGGGGTGGAGGAGTTGGCGGAGGGCGAGGAGCTTGCCGGGCTCGGTGGCGGTGTAGATTAGTTTGTGGGTTATGTTGGGGACGGCGGTGTCTTTGAGGCCGACGACGAGGCGGATCAGGGGCGGGGGTGTGGCGCGGCGGGAGGTGTGTTTGTGGATGAGGGATTCGATGTTGGAGGCCATTGTGGCGGACCAGAAGGTTAGGCGGAGGGAAGGGTTGGTGCATGACTTCCAGATGGCGAGGGTCTGCTTGCGGAAGAGGGGGTCCAGTAGGACGTCGGCTTCGTCGAGGATAAGGGCGGTTACCGAGGGGAGGGCGCGCTTGGAGGTGCCCGATGAGAGGAGGTTGAGGAGGGATTTGGGGGTTGTTACTAGGATGTCGGGTTTGATTGCTCGTCTGGGTGTCTTTCGGGGGTTCTTTCTGGATTCTTCTGCGTCCGAGTCCGAGCCGCTGCCTGAGTCGGAGTCTGCTCCGTCCTCCTTGTGTTCCAATTCTGCTTTATGTTCGCTTTCCTCGTTTTCAGCGTCGCTGTCGTCGCTGTCGTCGCCATCCTGCTCCTCGGGCGCGATCTCCTCCGCACCCAGCTGTAGGCCCTTCTGCATGGAGTATATTCTCACTCCGGTGCCCATAGCTAGCTTCCTGCCCTCGTTGACAATCTGCTTCGCCAGCTCATGGGTGGGGGCAACGACAATTGCTTGTAGCTTGTGCTCCTTCTCCTCGGGAGGGCAGTCCTGCTGCTCCAGACTGCGGATAATGCTCATGATCGCAGGGATCATAAAGGTAACGGTCTTTCCGCTTCCTGTCGGAGCTACTGCCACGAAATCGACGCCGTGCTTGACATTTGCCATGTCCGTGTCTAACGCATGCTTGAGCGCTTTCTTGGGCTTGAGTAACAGCGGCAGGCTGGCCATCTGCACCTCTGTCGGGAGCTTGAACGCTTGCTTGGCGATGTTCTCCACGAGTTTGGGCGAGACGTCATACAGATCTTGTAGCTCCGTGAACGAGTTCAATGGCTGCGGGTAGAACTGCTTCTTGTCCTTCTCTTTCGTGCTTTTCTTCGACGGCTCCTCGTCCTTCTTGCTCTTCTTGCTGGCCTTAGCAGCAGCATCTTCTGGTCCCCCAGAGAGCAGAGTAAACTTCAGGCGATGCGATCGTAGTATCTGGCGGCACTCGTCCTCGGGTAGCAGCTTGGCCTTCTTCCGCTTCGGTTGCGCCTCGGTCGAATGCTCGACGGCAACAGCGGTCGCTTCGCCTTCATCCGCAGGGTCTTTCTTCGGGGCGAAGTAGTCTATGTCGCTGACATCATCTTCCTCTTCGTTGTCACTCTGCTCTGCGCCGCCCTTGGTCCGCTTCCTCTTCTTCCCTTTTCGCGACGGCACCGCATCGTGGAATAGCTGCGGATTCGACTTATTGCCGGCCGAAGGAAGGTTTATCGATGGTGCGGCTGCCTGACCGGGTCGCCTGGCGGGATCCTTGATCCCGCGCGTGAGGATCTTGAGGATATCCATGGTGTTGGTGAGTTGCGGTATCTGTGACTTCAATGCGACTTCCCACTATGAAGAAAAAAATATTTTGGAAGTTCGGGGTCCGGCCCCACCAAAGCTTCGGAGAAGTGGAGCACGGCCGGCCGGTGTCAGATTAAGGTAGCTACCCTATACCCGGACACTTTCTTAGCCGGTCACCGTCTGCCATCAACAGATAGAGTAGACTTAAGCCATGTCCGATATATGTCCTTCTTTAATTACAAGCTCATGGAGCTACCGGATTCTGCTAAGAGTCCAGGCGTCGAAGCTCATCCCACCAGACTACACCATACACCTTCTCTGCCACCAATGTGTCCGACGGCAAGATACTTTCAACATGTAGCAGACTCGACACGATCTCTTATCTGGTCAAGGCAGTCTGGATGACCCGGATGCCAACAATATCACAACCAAGCAGGGCCCCCGGAGTCTCCTTCCTGATGGAGGACGTAGTGGCGTCCTCGATATGACCATCTTTTCCGAACCGAACTTGAGCCGAAGAGAAAGCCAAAGGGCCGAAGAAGAGCCCAGTGTCCGGTTTGAGGCACCCTTGATGTTGTTGACAGTCGTTGAGGTTGAGGCTGGAGGACCCTGCCCGTCATGTAGCTACGGGTAGCCGCAGGGTGGGATCCACGGAGTTTAGCCTAAAGGAGAGGCCCGGAGGTCGATGCTCCGCGCATCAGGGACTCCACTGGCGCTACGGAGATATGCGCGGGCTGCCGCTGGGTCGTGATGTCGTAGTCTTGATCTCGACATGAAATCATCCCATGCAACGATGGCATGCACTTGGAGATCCAGGTACGAAGCCACATGGGGCACATTTGTCAAGCAAACTCGGAGAGGGATAATCAAGACACTAGGGAAGCCTCGGTCAAGTCTCAACAAGGGCAAACGCTGTCAACACTCGCCGCAAAGCCTTCTAACGGCAGTACCGGGCCTGATGGCTGTTCTTCGGCAGAACGAAGGGAGCGTCCCGAGTGGCAGGAAACGGATGCATCTCCATCTCGTGTGCCTGGCACCTGTGGGAGCACTGGGGAGCTACCCATGACATTGGACACCATACCCGCAGTGGGGGTGTCTCAAGAGAGAGCTCATCGTGTCTCGTCAATATCATTCGTCATTTCGGCGCTGCTTCTCCCGTCCAGGACCTGGCTGCAGGACACCGTGAGCTGCTCGTGATGTAGCTCGGCAAGGTAGATTTGTGCCCGATGTACGACCTGGATTGGAGATCTGTGTCCGTGGGCTGAGCATTTAAGACCATGAGCTGCCCGGCTAAGTCTGACCAAGTCAGGCTCAATACCGTTCTGAGCACCACCGCTTTCTCTGGCTGCTTCACTCCACGTAAAAGGGGAAGGAACGACTTACACACCTGCCAATTCGTTGTCTCTACCCCACTACGTGATACCTTCAGTTCTACCCCTCACTCTCTTCCTCCAACTCCTCAATCTCACACGATCTGAGACTACCTCTCCTCAATAGAACCATGGCACCTCGTACAGTGGTTGCGGTCGACAAGAACTGGGAGTTCAAGCAGGGCGACAAAGACGACAGCAAGTTCCTTCCAGTCGGCCAGTTCCCTACAAACGTCCACCTCGACCTCCTACACCACGGCCTCATTCCGGATCCCTTCATTGGCAAGAATGAGCTCGATGTACAGTGGATAGGAGAGGCGCAATGGGTGTACAAGACATCCTTCTCTGCGGATACCATACCCGAAGGCTCGAAGGCTGTCCTCGCCTTTGATGGTCTGGACACCTTTGCCACTGTGGTCCTCAACGGCTCAACAATTCTCGAGACTGAGAATATGTTCACGCCTGAAAGAGTGGATGTGACGTCAGTGCTAAAGGAGGAAAACGAGCTCGTCATCACCTTTGACAGTGCTTACTTGAAGGGCTGGAAGCTTGTTGAGCAACATCCCGACCACAAGTGGGGATGCTGGAACGGTGACAGCTCGAGACTGGCGGTCCGGAAGGCACAATATCACTGGGTAGGTGGAACTGCGACGTATGAGGAATGGCAAGGTGCTAACAGAATCATAAGGGATGGGACTGGGGTCCGGCTCTCCTCACGTGCGGTCCTTGGAGACCAATCAATCTCGAGATCTATGAATCCCGGATATCCGATCTATACTTCGATATCAGTGTCGAGAAGTCGCTGAAGACGGCTGATGTGGTGGCTCATGCATCGGTTGAGGGTAAATCGGGCAAAATACGATTCGATATCAGCTTGGATGGCAAGCCGGTCGCCTCAGAGACAGTCGATACCAGCGGGGACACCCAAGTCTCCTTCCATATCAGCAACCCATCGCTATGGTACCCCATCAGATACGGCAAACAGCCTCTCTACCAAGTCAAAGCCACGCTCTTAGACGGGGAGACCGAGGTTGACAGCCTATCCAAGAAGATCGGACTAAGAAGGGCTGAACTCGTCCAAAGGCCACTGAAGGACCAACCAGGCACATCCTTCTTCTTCGAAGTGAACAACATCCCGCTCTACTGCGGCGGCAGCGACTGGATTCCAGCAGACAACTTCCTCCCTCGTATAACACCAGAACGCTACCACGAATGGGTTAAGCTTGTAGCAGATGGTAACCAGTTCATGATCCGGGTCTGGGGCGGCGGCATCTACGAGGAACAGGCCTTCTACGATGCCTGTGACGAGCAGGGGATCTTGGTCTGGCAAGACTTCATGTTCGGGTGCGGCAACTACCCTGCCTGGCCGGAGCTGTTGCAGTCTATCAAACGCGAAGCAGAGGAAAACATCAAGTTGCTGCGCCACCACCCGTCGATTGTTATTTGGGCCGGAAACAACGAAGACTACCAGTACCAAGAGAGCGAGAGCCTCACGTACGATTTCGAGAACAAGGACGCTGAGTCCTGGCTGAAGACGGACTTCCCTGCACGCTACATCTACGAGAAAATCCTGGCGGATGCTTGCAAAGAGCTGATACCAGACACCTTCTATCACTTTGGCAGCCCCTGGGGCGCCGGGAGAGATACTCATGACCCGACAGTCGGCGACATTCACCAGTGGAATGTCTGGCACGGTACCCAGGAGAAGTATCAGAACTTCGACAAGCTCGGGGGAAGGTTCGTAAGCGAGTTCGGCATGGAGGCATTCCCCAACGTCAAGACGATCGACGCATTTCTGCCTTTGGGCAAGGACGACCCAGACCGGTACCCGCAGAGCTCGACCATCGACTTCCACAATAAAGCGGACGGCCACGAAAGGAGAATTGCGCTCTACCTGGTGGAGAATATGCGCTACGGTCCTGATCCTCTCGAGCAGTTCGTCTACTCGACTCAGCTCATGCAGGCCGAGTGCCTTGCCAGTGCGTACAGGCTGTGGAAGAGGCAATGGAAGGGACCGGGACGGGAGTACTGCGGCGGTGCATTGGTTTGGCAGATCAACGACTGCTGGCCGGTCACGTCGTGGTCGATTGTCGACTACTACCTGCGACCGAAGATGGCGTACTTCACTGTCAAGCGCGAGATGGCGCCTGTCAGCATCGGCATCACCAGGCGGGAACACCGCCACCCCAAGGACAAGTACACGCGGGTGTACGTCGATGTCAAGACGCAGATTGAGATCTGGGGCAGCAACCTGACGCTGGAGGATCTGACTGTGGACGTTGTCGTCGAGGCCTGGGATGTCGAGACAGGAAAGCAGACGCACTTCAGCACAGTGGCGGAGAGGCTGGTGCTTCCCGAGAACCGGTCTACCGAGATCGTGGCCATCGACGTGCCGGTGGAGAAGGCTGGTGAGGAAGGGCGGACCGTTGTGGCGGCATATCTGATTCAGGGCGGCAAGCAGATCGCCCGCTATGTCAACTGGCCTGAGCCGCTGAAGTACCTGCATCTCCCGAAGCCGAAGGAGCTCACGGCTGTGCTTACGGAGGATGGAACGGCGGTCGAGATCAGCGCTGAAGTTCCGGTCAAGGGAGTCGTGGTCGAGACGGAGGATGACAACATCAAATTTGATGATAACCTGGTGGACATTGTTCCGGGCGAGATCGTCAGGATAGGGGTCACCGGGGCGACCAAGGAGTCGAAGCTCGAGACTAGATATCTCGGGATGTTGAACTAGAGCAACACCTGGGCCGGTCAATTGTCAACTAGAGGAGGAGAGAACATTTAGATTTCCTTTCGCCCTTCGCCCAAAAGCTAGAGCTCTCCGAGATCGTTTCCGGTGACTTGATGAGCAACCACTGGTTCGCGATATTACAATCTTCGTCTACTAAGCACGGCCTGCAGCTACCGTGCATGACATGAGCTCATCCCGCCCGCAACATCGCACCTGATATGCAATACCACACGCTGCCGGTAACATGATTCAGGGAGGAAGTATATTGGATCTGAGAGGAATCATTGATAAAGCCAGCAGTCCTTTTTCTCGGTATGTTCAAAATGTCACGAACCGTGGGTTTCATCCGAGAAAACCCAGCAGATCACATGCACTTAAGTCTTTTCTCTGCCTCTTTCACCGACATTCTTCAACATTTAGCTCAGCTGACGGACATCCATCCTCAGGAGACGACGTCGATAACCTCGATACGTGGCTGCTAGCACCAGCGGATACCGTCGCAAAACTCTCTGATTGGGGCGGTTAAATCGCCTGGATAAAGTCACAAGTGTGAAATCTCTCCATACCCACGAGCTTAGCACCTGCCGCCAAGCCATGCAACTCGGGAGAATCTCGTGGACCTGGACCACCGAGCCCAAAGCCAGCCAGTTCATTCGCTGGAGCGTCGTGGCGGGGTGGTGGCGGCAGTATCGTTGACAGGGGAGCTCCCAGCAGCAGCTGTCATCCCCCAGCGCTGTGCTGTCATAGACCGAGAATTTGGGGCGCCGTCGGCGGCTTCTCCAACGAGGGGCAGAAGTGCTGCTGAGCTCCCCGCATCCAAGAACCACACCTCTGGCGACTATGGAATTCTCTCGAGAGGGGCCGTGGAGCAAGGAGCATACATCCGCGCCTTTAACCTCCCTTGGCCCTACGACACGAGGTGTGACCTGTTGTGTCCGAGAAACGGCGAGCAAAGAAGCACCAACCTTGAAGAAGCAAGTGCTTCCACAGCTTCTGCTAGTCTCGTATTAATACCATTCTCCTTCTTTTTTTCTACACATCCTCAAGCAACTGACCTACTCTCTCCTGACCTCCTCCTTCTCCGTACTACTGAACTATCACCTCTACGCCTTCAACACCAGAGCCAGTGCTTCTACGACCGTCACAGATACCCTCTCTCACATTACCCCGGAAGCCCAACCCACAGCAGCCATGGCGGACGGCAAGTCTGTAAGTCCACCACCAGCTCTCCCTCAGTCACAACTGCCCACTAACAACCCCCAGAACCTCTCCTTCATCCTCAACAAAGTCCACGATGTCACCTTCTCCGAGCGCCCGGTTCCCGACGTAGCAACCCCCCACGACGTCCTAGTAGCGGTAAACTACACCGGCATCTGCGGCTCAGACGTGCACTACTACGACCACGGCGCAATCGGGCACTTCGTCGTCAAAGACCCCATGGTCCTCGGCCACGAGTCGGCCGGCACCGTCGTGAAGGTCGGCTCGGCCGTCACCACCCTCAAGGCCGGCGACCGCGTGGCCCTCGAGCCGGGCTACCCCTGCCGCCACTGCGAGCCCTGTCTCAGCGGGCACTACAACCTCTGCCCGGAGATGCGCTTCGCGGCCACGCCGCCGTACGACGGGACGCTGACGGGCTTCTGGGCCGCCCCCAACGACTTCTGCTACAAGCTGCCCGACAACGTGAGCCTGCAGGAGGGCGCGCTGATCGAGCCGCTCGCGGTCGCGGTGCACATCACCAAGCAGGCGCGCATCCAGCCGGGGCAGTCGGTGGTCGTCATGGGCGCGGGTCCCGTCGGCCTGCTCTGCGCGGCGGTCGCGCGGGCGTACGGCGCCAGCAAGGTGGTGTCGGTCGACATCGTGCAGTCCAAGCTCGACTTCGCCAAGGGCTTCGGCTCGACGCACACGTACATGTCGAAGCGGGTGTCGGCCGAGGAGAACGCCAGGAGCCTGAAGGAGGAGTGCGGCCTGCCCGACGGCGCGGACGCGGTCATTGATGCTTCCGGGGCGGAGCCGAGCATCCAGACCAGTCTGCACGTTGTGCGCGTGGGCGGCACGTATGTCCAGGGCGGCATGGGGAAGCCGGATATTACGTTCCCGATCATGGCGCTTTGCATCAAGGAGGTTACGGCGAGGGGGTCGTTTAGGTATGGGAGCGGGGATTATAAGCTTGCTATTGAGCTTGTGGCGAGCGGGAAGGTGGATGTCAAGAAGTTGATTACGACGGTGGTGCCGTTTGACCAGGCGGAGGAGGCGTTTAAGAAGGTTAAGGAGGGGCAGGTTATCAAGATCCTGATTGCGGGGCCGAATGAGAAGGTTGAGTAGGTGGTGGTGAGGTGGTGATGCTTGGCGTGGTGTTGCTGTTTGGATTACTACAATTTTGGCAGAAATATGTATGGCGTAACAGGTTCAACTTGACTGATTCCATCTCACAAGCATGCTCTTATTATGCGCGCATAATGAGATTGAATCTCTCACCAGCCGCTACTAGCCTGTAGAGACCCTGACTAGCGGAATGAGTGTTCAACTTTGTACTTCGCCGCTTTACTTTCCCTTCTTTGATCCTGATGGCCCTGCCTCGGCCTCAAGCCGATCGGGCTTCCGCATATCGCCAAAAAGAGAAAGGGCGAGGTGAGACACAAAACGTACAACATCAGGGATTCCCCGGTGGTCACCCACCCGAGTACTAGTCTGACGATTACTGGCTTGTCTATGGGAGAGCGGACGGGATCCCGAATTCTCCAGTATCTATGGTCGTACGTGGAAGTTAAAGTGCCGGATCCCATTATATCCTCAGGCTCTTCAGTGTGTTAGCACTTGGCACTCCCCGGAGAACGCTTTGATGCAAATTATTCGCCCAGACCAGGCGGCGAACTCAAAGAAAGTCCGTAAGTCGACCGCTGCGAAGGAAGGATGGCATCCGTCAGTCACGGCATTATAGATCTCAACCGTGGTAGCAGGCGATGGTTTGTCCGCGAAGACAACTTCGCTAGCGGCCCGTGTCTCGTCTTGTCTGGTCGAAGTAGGCCTTTCTAGCCCGTCCAGGATCTCGTCTTCGAGCGGGCCGTAACTAATTTGGATGGATCGGTTATTTGCAGCAAGAAGATGGAGCCACCATATGGCCAAGTTCATGGTCAATCCCCTCTCTCCAGTCGGGATTTGCGTCGAGTCATACATCGGCACGTATTCGACCGTGCCTCTATCCTTCGACAGTCTTATCCTACGCCTATACCTGTCCTCGTCGAGCCGTTCAAAAGGCAGCTGCACACGGAATGCCACAATCTCTTCGTTCGAGATCATGTACACATACCAAGTCTTGTAGTTCATGCAGCGTGGTTGATAATACCTCGTATCACTGGAAGAAGCTACCGTTTCGTGAGGCGGAGGCAGGGCAATACATACATCAATGGTTATAAGAGTCGTAATGTCGAGCTGTTGAGCGGTAGCCGGGATGTTGGGACTTCCTTCCAACATCGCTCCTATCTGCAACTCGGACTCGACTAAAGCCTCTCGCACACCACTCGCCCCAACTTCAGCAGACCGTGTAAACAGGGCTCATATAACAATGAATGTAGCACATAGCCTTGATTAAAACCCAGGGGTATATACGCATACTCAATAAACAGAACAAGTAAAGGTACTCCCAGTCCATCTTAAGCGCCACGGAAACAAACATACGCCCTTCCTCCAGAATATCCACCGAACCCAGTCCAAACACCAAATCACCCAAGTCACCCGATAAACACTACTCCCTCGCTCAAGCATACCTCACACGTCCCGTATCCCAAACTATCCGAGTTCAGTTCAACCTTGGACTCTTCCTCCTCAAACCCCCCATCTCACCCCCCGCAGGCGGCACATTCTCCCTCCCCTCGCCGAGATTATCAGTCGTCTGGTTCCGCCTCCTCGTGCGTGTGACAGGCTTAATACCGCTGACACTTCGTTTAAAGAGGGGCAGCGTCTTGTTCTCGTTTGCTGGTGGCGGCATCGACATGGTACTAGCAGACGGGTCGAACAGCATTATGGAGCCCGTGGTCAAGTTTGGGTTGACTTCTCTCAGGGACATGGCGAGGGGGTTGCGGTGCTGCGGTTGGAGGGTCGGGAGTGATGTGGGTGGCGGAGAGCCGGATTTTGTGGGAGGGAGGGGAGGGAGCATGTCCAGGTCGTTGAAGATTGTCGGAACGGTGGTCGTGCTTGTGCCGGAGACGCAGAGTTTGGTGGGTGTTGGCGGCGGCAGGTCATCCTGTAGTCCGGCGAGGAGGACTTCATGGGGCTCGGTGCGTGGGAGGGTGGTAGGATATTCGTACTTGAGCTTCTGGGGTGTTTCACCCGTTGGCTCGTACTCTCGGAGCACCGTGTTGTTGATATCCTCTCGGAGGATACTGAGCGGACGGCAGATCTCCTCCTCTAGGGGCGGCAAGGTGGCCTTCAGGGTATTAGTGGCTGTATCCATCTCTTCGCCAAGGTCGCGCACGCGGTCGTATGTCTCGACAAAGTGGTGCGAGATATTCGAAAACGATTCCTTAACTGTGCCAGTTAGGCCTTCAACGGATCTTGCGTGCTGTTCGTGGTGCTCGCTGTTTTCTGCTCTTGCGCGGGTGACAAAGTCGTCCAGATCTCTCATCTGAATATCGAGATCCTTCAGTTGCTCGTCCACCACACGAACCGTCTCCTGGTGCACGGACTTCGTTGTGTTCTGGATTAACGTGCTGGTTTCGTTGGCAGCCTAGCATCACTTGTCAGTACATGTTGGCCCTATTGAAAAGGGTAGAACTTACCGTCCAGTCGTCCTTCATTTTCTTCTTCATGGCGGTCTTTGACTTGTTGACTTCGGCGACTAGCTCAGATTCCTTCTCGTTCCAAGCATCCATTCCGGTTGAGAATTGGGCCATGCCCTCTTGGAAGGTCGAATTGGTTTCCGACATGCTCTTCTGTAGCAGCGCAGTCTTGCCTGCGAGACGAGTCTCTTGGCGTTCTGCTTGAGACGTGATCAAGCTGGCAATCTGAGAAAGGAGTTGCTGACGCTCCTCGGCCGCCTGTTTCCGCTCTTGTTCGACCACCTCCCGGATCTGCGCCGAGATGGCCTCGTTCGACTGCACAATGTCATCGCCCGTGCCTTCGAGTTGCCGTCGTAGCCGGTCCGACTCGTTCTTCTGGGCATCCATGGACCGGACCATATCTTCGAAGATGGTCTTGAAATCCTTTCCGAGGGAGCTGTACGAGGTTTGCAGCTGGTTGTGAAATGTGTCGAGCTCACTCAAAACATCGGCCGCTAACCTCTCCGTTCCCGCAGCGATGGCCTGAAGACTCTCTCCGAAGCGCTCCTTGATAATGTCCCGGACAACCTTGATTTCTTCCAGAACATTGTCCATATCGTCCTTCGATCTCTCCTTCTGTTGCAGGAGCTCTTGTCTGGACTCGGCAAACTGAGCCAATTGCTCATCCAAGGATTTCTGGGTAGAAGTGAGTTTCCTTAGCTCCTCACCTACAAAGTACTCCATTCGCCGCGAGACCTGCTCGATATGCTGTTCTTGACCATCGCGGAAAGCGTCAATCCGTCTCTCAACCAGCTCGGTAACATCCGCAACCTGGCTCTGGGACATACCCCAGGTGCTGCGGTTCAGCATCTGTAGGTCCGACTTTCGCTTGTTCTTGGCGCGCAGACCGCCGACATCCTCAACCGTTTGCTTCAGAGTGGTCAGCAGCTCGCCACCGACGGCGCTGAGCTTCTCTTCAGTTTGTTGATGAGCCTTGCGTATGTGAGTCTCTTCGGCCAGCATCTTCCTCGTAGCCGCCAGCACTAGTTCGGTCTGGTCAAGGACATCCTTCGTTTCGTCTAGTTGTGCCTTGGTCCCTTCATGGTCCTTCTTGAGTCCCATAAAACTCGAGTTGAGCGTGAACAGGTCCTGCACCTTGTTTCGAAGGTTGTGTTCCAGAGTCTCAATCTTTGCTGCTTGTTCATCGGTAAGAATGCGCCGCGACTCATTCTGGGCGGTGATTTCCTCGTAGTCTTCGTTGGACAGATAGACGCCGTTCCGTTGCCGTGTGGCAATCAATTCGCCCTTGAGCTTCTCGATTTCGGCAGAGAACTCGCGCAGGAGGGTCTTTTTGTTGATCATGGCGTTGACCTGGGGCTTGTTCTTGATGTTCTTGGCCCGGAAGGCGTAGTCGAGTGTAGATATGGTCTCCTCGAGGTTGCTCTTGGCTGGCGAGATGGTTGCAATGATGCAAGTCTTGGTCCGACCTCCAAGCGAGTCCTGGAGCAGTCGGGTGAGCTTTGACTCTCTGTAGGGGATGTGAGAGCTGCGGTCGACGAGGGCGTTGATGACGCGCCCTAACGTCAGAAGACTCTTGTTGATCAATCCTGCCTCGGCCGCGCGTTTGTTCTCGGCCCCGGACCGCTGGATGTTTTCACTTCCAGCAAGATCAACAAGGTTCAGCTTGCCTGCGCTGAGGTATTCTTCTCCGTCCTCACCGGTCCGCTTGATGTTGATATTAATAGTGAAGACGGTGTGACTTCGACTACTCAGATCGTTGCATTTTGTCGCGGCTACCTGTCGTCTCACACTGCCCTGTTGAAGCCACTTTAGACCGTCGGTAGCGCTGGTGATGTGTCGCTCTTCCATGCCCTGCACCACCGTGGTGGCGTGGCCCTTTCGTGAGTTGTCGTCGTAGATCTTGAGTTTGCCATCATCTGCGGAGAGAAGATCGCGCAGCTCCTCGTTGTACAACTCAATAAACGAACAGCGCACCGCACTCTCCGTTTCATCGTCTTCTAACTTGTGGAACAGCGCGTTCAGCACTCTTGGGATGATGCCCGCTGCGTCCGACATCATGCCGAAAGACTCGGTCATGTCTCCATGCATGGCTGGTTAGGGTTAGCCGCTAGGGTCAGTGGTTAGGGTTGGAGTTAGTGGTAAGACCTACTGTAGGTCTTGCCAGTGCCGGTCTGACCGTAGGCGAAGATGGTGCAGTTAAACCCGGAGATGACCTGTGAAAAGGCGCGTTAGTACGCAGACAGAATGAGCATGATAGATGTCATGTAGCGCCGCTCACCTCATCGAGAATTGGTTTCACGACTTCATCGAAGACCATGCTCTGGTCGGCTGCCGGAGAGAATACCCGGTCAAAGTTATAAGTTTTGTTGCTGAGCGCGTTGGGGCCCATGGAGAGCTCAACGGTGCTGCCCTTGGAACCATCCGTCTTGACAACTACCGTGCTGTTCTCCTTAACTTCCCGATCATTGCGGCCTCGACACCGGACGACAACATTAATATTAGTAGACTCGCCCCCTTCGTCAGACTCGAATTCGCGCTCCTTGCGCTTCGTGCCGGTTGTTGCTGTGGTTGTGGCAGAGGATACCGACTCTGCTGGTGATATTGCGCCGCTCCGGTCGAGTCGCGACGCCGTTGATCCATGGCGCGCGAGAGAGGATTTGACTTGGCGTACCGGCGGTCTGACGCTTGCGCGTGATATGCCAGACCGGTGGTTCGACGCCATCGTGGATGTCATTCTGCGCTCCATGACGGGCGAGTGTCGCGTTTTGGAGACGCGAGTGTGGTAGAGCTGATGGTCGAAGACTGAGAATTACATAGGCTGGGCAGTCAAATGACGCCTCAAGAATTGTCCAAGCCCAGAGAAAGCGGTGGGAGCTGATGCCTGCTTTGTCAATGGTAATGCAGTGTGTGGAGAAAGATGCATGGGTTTGTTGACGCTCAGTCGCTCCTGCCATCAACAGCTGCCGTTGCTGCCCTGGCAACAAACGGAAGGTACCTTAGCTTCAAGTGGGGTCAGTTCTCCAAAAGAGAAAGCACAGGCCACACGGCTTTTCAAGGGTCCAGCCTGCCCTGTTCTGCCTGTGGAGCGCTGACGTCTCAGCTGCCCCGCGCCGTGATCACAGGGCAGGGCCAGGCACAATCATGCGGCAGCTCTGCCCCTCCCGCCGCAGTGGTCGAGCTCCTTTCATGGTGATCCGGACAGCATGACAGAACATGTTCTCGTTCCGTGTTCCATCTCAACTCTTCTCCGGTTGTCCATGGAGAACCTCCGACAAGCTTCAAGTTAACATTACAGACATACACAGTCAGCTGCCTCGGTCACCGATTTACGTACGCGAAACAAATGCAGCCACCTTATCTCTTGAATTGCTAGTCATTAAAGGGAGCTCTTCCGCGGGCTCCCCCTCAGCTTTGAGTACTCTGAATACTACACTATCCCGCATCTGTTGTGACTCTTGTGTTACTCCGTAATCATGTCTTCTTCTTCTGCTCCTCCTCCACTTCTTACCGCCCAGCTGTATCCTCAGCAGGCACTGGGCTTCTTCGGTAAACACCCTCGCTATCTCGGCCGTGAAACTGCTCCTCGCTGACATGTCGTTTGTCCAGTGCTCGGTGCCTCGCTCCACGAGGTGCTCACCCGCATCAAGGCCGAGCCCCAGCGGTTCCCCAAGATCGACCTGGCCTATGATGCGAAGAAACCTGTCACCGAACCTGTCACCGTCGGCCTACCCGTAAACGGCATTCGATTGCAGTTCGATGGTCCAGAACAGCGGCTGCGGCTGGTAGAGGTCCTGGACTTCACAAAGAACCACATCACCTTCAAGCCTGGCCCCAACGAGAAGGAGAGGGATCTAATCCGGCCAAATACCACAAATGACGGAAAGTCGTCTTCTGAGCTGAGTCCGGGGCCGACGTTCCGTCACATATACCATCGCTTTCTGGGGCCGACGTTTGCCGGCGAGTACATCCCCAATGTAGGAGGGAAAAAGGGGGCCGGCATGTACATCCTATCCTACCCAGGCGTTGCCTTCACGTTCCCCATGTCGGCATCCGCATACTCTTCCGGCAAGGACAACGTAGCTCTCATGTCCTCGTCCGGCAGCCAAATAGCTTCGTCGATGGCCGTCTTCTCAGGCGACTCCTGGAAGGAAGCCCGCGAAAATCTCTGGACCGAGGTCCTGCCGAGCATCAAGACCTTTACTCCGCTTTCTAAGGGAAAGGACCTCGTTCCGGACGAGGTCTCGCTAGTCAAGATCCACGGTGGCGGCAAGCTCCAGCTCTTCCGCCGCTGGAACGACAAGTCGACCTGGATCACACTCGGCCAGACCACAGAACAAGACCTGATAATCGCATTCGGTCCGCCAGACGCCAGGTACTACAAGAGCGACCAGAAAATGGCCATACACAAGATCCGCACGGCGAGCAACAGCCGCACCCGCCAGGGCAACGGTAACAACGGTAACAACGACATCCACGCGCACCTTGGTAGTTTACGAAGTCAAGACGGCGTTCTCACAGATACAGACCAGTCATCCTCCCACTCGGCCTCTGCCTCGGACGGCTACGACTCCAACGAGGACGCCGTAGACGACGACGACGACGACTCCAACGAATACGACGACGACCGAGCCGCCAACGTGTCGACCGAGTGCTTCTACAACTACTTCTACCTCGGCTTCGACGTCCTGGTCACCACACCAACGAAGCCGTCTCCCCCGGCACCAACACAGACCCCCGAGCTGGCAGCCCTACCACCCGCTTTCGAGATGTGGCACCACGACCGCCTCGTCGCGACAAAGGTAATCCTGCACTCCAACGTACCCGGGTCGTACCCCTTCAACCGCCACCGGCGGTGCCGCTGGGAGATCGCCTACCTGGCGGGCAAATCCGGAGCCGACTCGACCGTCGGCTCCGAGACGCCCTTCGACGACATCGAGGTCGGCCTGAGGCAGGAGTGGAGGGACTCGTTCGCCACGGACGAGGTGCGCCTGAACCGGCAGAAGGGCATGGTTATCAACCGCGGCTGGGGCGACAGTCCGGGCTCCAGCATAGAGCTGCTGGGCGGCTGGGAGGAGGGCGTCAACGACCGCGCGCAACCCGGGGCGGGCGGTAGGCGGTTCGACGGCGGCGAGGAGTCGACGACGACGCTTTACGGCTTTCCCGGGCTGGCGTTTGAGGTTTTGAGGAATGGGTATGTTAGTGCTTTGACGGTGTTTTGAGTCACGAGTGGACGATGGACGAGGGAACGGGGACGATGAACGAGGGGACGAGGAGATACGGGTACGAAAGTCTGAGGCACTAAGCCGTGTGACCAAGGGATTGATGGTGGGACGGATGAGAAGGCGGTGGTGATGCGGAGAGAACGAGGTCTTACTCGGTATGCTTACGGGACGGTGGATGGGCAAATAGCGCTCTGTGGGGACGATGCGATATTTGTTTTGCTCGCCAGCATGTTAAGGATGGTTTGCATTTGCATTGGGTTTACTCGGGTCTCGGGGATACAGGATGGACAGCGCATGGCTTTTACGGTGCTTGATATTGACTTAGACCGTGCTTACGGGTTATTTGGGGCGTAGGCACTCACGGTAGCCTCCATAGCCCAACGATACAGTGTCACTGTTGTGCATATTTCAAACGAGGACATAAGCTTCAAGCTGTAACGGTCGGTGTACAAAACCATGAGCTTTGGCGGGTGAGGTGCGTTTCAGCCAGTTCCCTCACTCTCGCCATAGCTCTCTCGGCTCCCCCTAACCTTCTCAACATGCCCGGCAACACTCTGCGCCGCCTCTCTCGGACTAACCTCCGACACATCCAGCTTCGGTTCCATCTCGTCCCCAAAACGAAACATCCCTTCATGCACCTGAATGATCATCAAAACCTGCGTAACCCTCAGGTGCGTGCAAGACACCTCGCCGCGTACTTCATCGACAACCTGGAAGCATTACTCCGGACCACTGGAATTCGCAAAGTGATGTGGAAAATACTACACGCCTTGCGGGGATTATGTATCACCTGATATCGTTTCTGTTGTTGTAGGCCAATGTCCACGGGAAGCGTAGCCTTCTGGTAGCTAGTTCTAATGGCAGAGAAGGCGCTCATCGATACGTATATGACATTCTGTGGCAAGTTATTCATCCCGCAACCCTTCTTTCGATACATGCCGACGGTGTTTGGGTCCAGCATTTGAGCACGCTTGACCGTGAGATGAAAACCAGTTCCACTAGACCAAGTCGAGACGATAATTGCTCATGTCCGTAGGGGAAGTCATAACCGTGTCCTACAATTCTCTCCATATGCTTGACTATCCGCACCCTGGCGTCAGTAACATAAAAAATAAGCCTACATTTATACACCTTCAAGACGAGTCCAGAAAGGAGGAGTCAATGTCCTGGATACATGCTTCGACTTCTTCATTCACGGGATCATTGAGAAGGGCAGTGAGGGGATAAGGTAAGGTTAACTTCGGACAGGTACCATTGGCTGCTAACATCATGGGGCCGTCTTTAGCGTGCTACTAGCGTAATGTTAGCGCGTTTACTTTAATACATTGTCGGCACTAGCAGCTGGCAGATACTTGACGTGGCACCCCTGGCAGTCACAGGCCCGACGGCCATCGACTTCGGCACTTTTGGTCGAATGACATCGCCAGAGTTGCATCCGAAGCTGAAGCTGCGCCGTGACACAACATCTTTCACATGACAGAATACACCTAGCTATTCTCCGCGGCACGTTTACATCACAGACTTTACGCTGAAGGGCACTACTGAAGATGCTGGTCGTCCTCAAAGCTGGCTTTCTCTGACACCGGTCCATCTTCTCTACGAAGAACACAAGACGCAGAGCATGTCAAGCACGACATAGACGCCACAGCGATGGCCGACAGCGATGCCAGCCCTCCGTCGACGAGCCTCAACACAAGGAGGACCGGCAAGCAACCAGAAGGAACACCCGCATCCCGAAGCTCCTTGACACCATCACACGCCGGCCATGACCCTCCAAAGCCCAGACTGTCCCATTCGAGCCATGCGAACGATGACGATAAACGACAATCCAAAGCTGTCCACCGGTCTCACAAACACAGATCCAGCGGAGCCTTCCTCCTACCCGATGCTCTTCGTCCCGAACCTACTGTTCCCGAGCGGACACACTCCCATCGACGACATCGTACTGCCGCCGAGCACCACATCACGACGACGTCCGGCGCTCCCACGCCTGACAAGATACAGTCCAACGGCACCGCAAATGGCAGCCGCGCTCTGACACCCGAGTCAGCCTCGAGACGGAGCACGCGAACTTCAGAAACCATCGGTGGAGCTGCGGCGGCACAACGAGACTCCCTCACCGATGCCACTACGCTCGATGGCTCGGAACGGTCGAGCGCGGCGCCGTTGGACATGGACTCGGCACAGATTGTCAACATGGCTCTGAACCTCAGCGAGTCGAGACGACTGGCTGCCAGGAGAAACATCTCGACGCCTTTACCGCCAAGACTGGCTCCGCTACCGGACACCGCTGCAGGGGGGAGTCTTAGGCAGCACCTCCAGCAACAAAGAAGGGCATCGCGGAATATCTCTCCCAGGCCGGGAGCCGTGGCAAGGAGTGCGTCTGGCCACAATGTTGCCAGCCCTCTGAAACCCGCCTTCGACCAGGAAGGGAGCTACCGATATCAATTCTCGCCGTCCACCTTGTCCCGAGCGCAGAAGGCGAAAGACTATCTAGAACTTCAAGCGCAGTACCGGAAAGTCTTGGATCTCGTACCTCCACTGACGCCTCAGAGTGCTGGACCATCGTCGACTGTCAGTCCCTACGGCTCGCCGATGGCTTCCCATAACATTTCAAGGACAACAACGAGGTCCTTTGATCAACACAGACTTGGCAGGCCATACAATCCGCTTCAATACATCCGGAACCGTAAGGTCCGGGCGCGTGAACGGAAAACTATCGACGGCGAAGTACAAGGTTTCAGTGATGTCCCACGGGTTTCAGAGTGGGTAGACGATGCGGCCAAGAGCGTTGCTTCCGGCAGCATCGCCGAGTCTGGCAGCACCCTGCCTACCTTTAACACGCCAGAGGAAATGGCGAACGAAGGCACTACTCCTCAGCCGGTCGTTACGGTATCTAAATCGAAGCGACCCAGGGTCGACTGGGTAATTGACCCGGCCGATATGCTTGCGGATGTGTACTGGCTAGAGCAAGGCACCAACAAGAATATGGTCGAGGACCGCGATGGGAAACGGGTCTTTGACCAAGACTCTTCTCTATATCGGCCCATCTCGCGTCAAATGGGGGATCGGAGCAACTTGCCTGCCCCGTCTTCTTTGCTACAGGACTCTACTGGACTCCGCATAGAGACGGACCCTACCGGGCTGGAACAGAAGACTTCGAGAGGGGAGAATGACCACATGTTTGGGAGTGCTCGCGAACGAGCTCAACAGAAGCTACAGGCCATCAGAGGGTTGCATCACCGTCATAACAGTTCCATAAATCATCGGCACTACGACTTCCTACACAGCCGCAACGGGTCACTATCTGACTCGTCAGACAACGACAGCGATCGGAAGGGAAGGGCTAGAGGCGAGACGATAGGCAGTAGCGGCAAGGAGATCCTGGAGAAGCAGATGCTAGAGATGATTGCACGAGAGCACAGAGAGAAGGAACTCGAAGCGCGTCTCGGGTCGGAGGCTGGGCGCCAAAGATCGCTGACCGTCGAGTCCCTGGCCCCGGAAGGTGACAGCGTCATCCATTCCACAGTCCCCAGCCGCGCTCCAAGTCTTCGAGGGGAGCAATCGGCCGCGGAAGCAAATGGAGGGGACACTATAACCCAGAAGCCGAAGCAGCTCCCAGTCTCGCCTATACGGAGCACAAGGGCGAGTCTCGAAGTGCCTTCTAGTGGGAGAAGGCTGTCTATCGACCATGACACCTCACAACCAGCCTCTCCCGAGATCAGAGCCACTAGAGGAACCGGGTTGATACCCGCCATCGGCAAGGACTGGTCTCCGAGACCTAGCAGACCGAGCTCGCCCAGCAGGAACCCGCTCTCGAAGGTCAAGAGCATCTTCCGCGACCGTAGTCGGGAGCGGAATGCCTACGCTGACGAGAGGCGATGCAATGTTGCCACAAACAATCCCACGGTTGAACCAACTCCTGAAACGCCCAAGGACAAAGTCAGGACACGTTCCACGGAAAGGAGAGGCTCCATCAGCCCGATCCGCAAGATCATATCCAGGGGTTCGGACTCGAGCAACAGGTCGCCTCGGAACCACGGTAGTCTCAGGCTCCGCGGCGATGACAGCTACGGTCTACGAGGGCTGCTCAAAGCACCGCGGATCGATAGCGTTCTCCGCAGCGGCGTCTCCCGGGTCAGTGACCTCCTATGGAGGAAGAACCTGGACGCAGCCGACGCGGATCCGTCCGCATCATCTGACGAGTCCGACACGGAACCGGGCAGGGGCCGGACTAGGGAGTCGCCTGCGCAACCCGACCAGCCGGGCACGAAGACGTACCTGGACGTCATGCCCTCGTTCGTCTCGCAGTCCCACAGCAGGCCGCCTCAAGGAGGAGACCAGGGCTTGTTGCATCCAGCTCACCCACCATCGCGACCCCTCAGCCGCAAATCTTCACGCTTCGAACTCCTCAAGCCACCAAAGATCGACGTCCAAGACACATCACCCAACGCCCTGCCTCCAGCCCAGAAAGTGCCCTCCCACACCGGCTCCGACACATCAGGCCCCGACTCCCGCAAGAGCAGCACCGCCGACGCCGTCCGCGCGGCCGACAGCCTCAACGCCGCCATCTCCGTGCCCCAACCCCGCCGCCTCTCAACCACAACAACCCCCCAAGCCCAGCGGCACTGGTCCATCTCCGACAACAGCCGCTCAGCGGCAGCAGCATCCCACACCGTCGTCTCAAAACCCGAAATCGCCCGCCTCCGCGCCCTAATCCTCAGCTCAGGCATAATGGCCAAAGAAATCGACCGCCGAGCCAGAGAGCGCCGTCCGCCAGGCTCGCACCCCAGCCGCCTCCTGCTACCAGGCGGCCCATCTCGTCGCCCCTCCTCCACCCCATCCACCACCACCACCTCCTCCTCCTCTCCCTCCCCCACCATCCTCCTCGCCCCGCTATCAACCCCAACCTGGACCGCAATCTCAACCCTCCACCCGGACCCGCGCGTCCGCGCCTCCCTCCTCGCCCAACCCCTGTCCCAAACAGACCTCTTCCCCACCGCCGCCCGCACCCTGGCGGCAGCCATCGAAAAGGCCGGGACGACATGGCAATCCGCCACCGCGCGGTTCGAGACCGACACCGCGCCGCGCCTGCACCGGCGGGTGGAAGGGGCGCGGCAGACGGTTGCCGGGAGGCTGAGCGACATGACGCGGGCGGCTGGCGATGAGGCGGACGAGGTGGGGCTGGATCTGAGTCAGGGGCAGAGGTTGAAGGTTAAGCGGGTTGTGGATGTTATCGAGAAGATGTTGAGGCGGAGGAGGAGGCGGTTTAGGTGGGTTAGGCGGGGGCTTTGGTTGGGTGTTGAGTGGGTGCTTGTTGGGTTTATGTGGTATGTTTGGTTTGTGGTTGTTATTGCTAGGATGGTGCTGGGGGTTGGGATGGGGGTTGTTAGGGGGGTTAGGTGGTTGTTGTGGTTGTAGGAGGATGAGCAGTGGTCATCAGGATGGTGAGGATGGTGAGGATGGGGACAAAGCCTCCATGAAGATGGCGAGGATGAGGGACGGGCTGTTCCGACAACTAAGTTTTCTTTTTCTTATTTTTCTTGGATGCAATGGCATAGCAAAAACGGCATGGCATGGCAGGCACGGGGAGTTTGGACTTTTCTACTTTGTCCCTTAATAACGACGAGAGAGCATCAGGGAGTAAGCAGGACGACACTTTGGATACGATACGATACGATACCACTCGGCCCGATAGACGGGCCACGGGAGAGTTGGAGACTGATTGATACCCGCCAGCTGCGGTCTGTTCTTTATGCAGAGAGATAGTTTACATGATAATACCAGAAGACGAGGTTGTTCTATTTTATCACTATCCGCACGGATAACCCCTGATAGATGGAGTCTCTATCTTACGCATCATGCTCTCCACTCTCGTCAAAACTTTTCTCGACCAACTCCACATAGACCCGTTTACGGCCTGCAGACACCATCTTCGGCCTCAGCGGTCGAGAAAAGACCTCATCCGGTTGTATGGTGTAGAGGTTAGCACTCCAGATTCTGACTCGATCAAGAACCTTCTGGCGACCCCGGTTCGAGTCCGGGTACGACCTACGATCCTCGATGTCTTTCTTTTGCATTTTTGCTCCTTGGTTACTGTGGTGGCATTCACATGTCAGGCAGTGAGAGATATACCTTGGAGAATCGTGTCAAGTGTCGTATACTATTTAGCAGATATAGTGTCTGATCTCAACCTCTAGTTTTGTGCTAGGAGACCAATGTGATATGACCGGGACGGAAAAATGGCGGTAGGTACCATACTAAGTATGTGCAAAAGCTATAGCAGGTGTACCGTCGTAGGGGAATTATTACAGCGTGCCAGAACCAAGACAACGTCTATCTAATGCCCTCAATTCCAGCCGCGTCAAACCAGACCAAGCAACCTTGAACCGCATGCTCTCAACGCCGGAAGCCATCTACTCAATCCTCTTCTTCCCCTCCTCCGCATTAAGATACCTCGCCGTACTAAGCCCCCTCTCATGTCTCGCAACCAGCGGCCCCATAATCTTATTCTTCCTCACCTTGCTGATCGTCTCGTTATACCCCTCCGTCGCCCACGGCCTCGGGTTCAGCTTCGGCCAGTTGACCTGTTGCAATCTCGTCAGCATTCTATTCTCCCGGTCATCAAGTCTGGTATTGGTTAGGTAGGGGGAACTCACATATAACATCCCATTGCTAAAGATAAACCACAAGCTCCAGCTCGCCACAAACGCCCAAAACAGGATAAACACCCGCATCGGCCACACGCTCGCGCCCGTCCGCGAGAATAGTCCGAGTAAAACGAACAGCAGGCTGAAAGCAGCCACATACGGCACGCTCTGAATCAGCACGGGCCTGCGGTCCGCAAAGATGAGGCTGCTCGAGCCGATATTCGCCGTGGCGGGCGCGTACGCGCCCAGGAACAGATCGAACGCGTCCTGCCTTGGTCCGTCGAGGAAGTTATTCCTGCAGTACCGCGTGACAGCAACATTCAGGTCCTGCAGCGCGCCGGCCTTGGTGCGGGCGCCGGTCCGGGTCAGATCCGTCTTCATGGCGCCCGTGCCCGAGTACGACTTGGACACCACGTCCGCGTTGTCGGCCCACATGTTGCGGAAGAGGAAGTAGAACTTGGTGTCCTCGTCCGAGAAGTGCGAGCCCCGGGCCAGGATGCCGACGTCGACGAACATGCGGTCCAGCATGTGCCGCGCCAGCAGGGACTGCACGACGTTGGTGCGGTCCAGGCAGTCCATGCAGTTGGTGCGCACCACCGACGTCTGCGTGTTGCGCACCTCGAGGCGGCCCCCCTCGTGGCTGCTGCCCGGCATGTCGACGGCGCGGAAGTACTGCTGCTTGTCGAGCGCGTCCTGGAGCCGGTCGACCAGCAGCTGGGCGCGGTGCATCTGCAGGCCCTTGGTCTCGGTGTGGAAGTCGAAGTAGACGTAGTGCAGACGGTCGAACAGCTCCTTTGCGGTGCCGGGCTCGATGGTGTGGAACTTTTCCTCGGTGAACTGGTCCGCCTGCGTGCGCTCCTTGGGCGCCGTGACCAGCGCCTCGACCATCTGCTCGTAGGCCTGCTTGACGCGCGCCTCGCGGCCCTTCTGGTTGACCAGGTTGACCAGGTAGTTGTCGCCGTAGATGCGGATCTGCTCCTCGAAGTGGGCCCTGGCAGCCGGCAGGGCGGCCTCGACGGCGCGGATCTGGATCCGCGGTATGTACTTGAGCGTGTTGACCTCGGCCCAGTATACCGGCACGCTGCCGCGCGTCTGCACGTACGACAGGATCTGCGTCTCCTTGCCGTCTGAGGCGGAGGAGCCGCCGAGCTTGCCGCTCTGCATGTCGCCGCTGCCCGCGAAGCCGCCCATGCCGCTGCCGCTGTTGTCGTTGAGGACGACGACCTGCTCCGTCTCGTTGTAGTTGGACGCGTGGCCCTCGTCGTCCAGGCCGCGGGAGAAGTAGCGCGTGCCGCCGCGGTGGCGGGACCGCCGGGTGATGAGGACGAGGGTCAAGGGCGTGCTCTTGAAGTGGGTTGGGCGGATCTCGAGGACGCCGAAGATGACGGGCAGGATGTAGGGGTCGATGCCGGGCTGCGGTGCCGGCTGGCCTCGGCCGCCTCTCGTCCGGAAGTCGATGAAGTCGGACTGGATGAAGCGGTTCCAGAAGAAGCGGTCGTCGGCCCGCGTCCACAGTGGGCTCGCGGGGTCGTGTTGTGCCTGTCTCTGGAAGCTGTTCGTGATGTCGATCGAGTAGGAGAAGTACATGGGCCCTGTCTTCAGCTGGGCGCGGAGCAGGGCGAGCAGCTTGTCCTCGTCGGGGTCCCTGATCTGGCGCTCGCGCAGGGGGAAGATGTCGGTGGAGATGACCTTGTACACCATCTGGCCCTTCAGACGGCCGGCGGGCTCTGCCTTGGTAATTGCGATGATGTACTTGTCGAGGCTCAAGCGGATCATTCCCAGGATGCCGGCTATACTGGTGACGCGGGACACCCGCCGGCCGGGGAGGAGGGACGCATCTGTGAGGCGGATGTCGCCGGTAGGGCGGTCGATGCAGAGGGCGGCGGCATTGGGAGAGGAGGGCGAGGTGAAGATGTAGGAGTCGGACGAGACCTGGACGTTGATGTCCCGAAAGGGGAGAGTCATGGTGGCGGCTCTGGGGGGAGGATGGCGCAAGTGAAATTGCCTCGGTGGTTTGCTCTCAAGATAGACAGTCTCGAGGATATGCCGTGATGATTCCGGCTAATCCGATCCGTCAGTGATTGTTTCTGGTGCTATTGGAATCCCTCAGAGCACTCAGCATCCTCTGATTCGAGGCGCAGGTCAGCAACGGTTATTCAACCTGTGTTGTGGCAATAGTTAGAGAGAAACACACCTCTGGGAAGGAAAAAACGTGGAAGTACAGCTTACAAGTTACAGCGACGTAGCGTTGGCAGTCAAACCAGGAACGCGCCAGCTGGAGAGTCCCGAGCCGCCTGCAGGACGCTCGGACCATGTCTGTCTCCTGGGATTCGGCCCATGACGAGCATCACGTGCCAGACGCACGGTCCATCAACGGGCTCTTAGCTTCGTTGCTCAGCCCGGACCTGACGTGTGCAGCGGGTTCTCTGTGTCCAGCCAGCCTCCATTCACTCCCATCAGCCTTTCATTCAATCACGCCCCCCAGATAAGCAATCAGCCAATAGCTCCAAGGCGGCCACACTTGATACCGTCTTCGACCGCCGGTTCTGCCGACAGCATCAAATCAATCATAATTCATCATGGCTGCTCGAGGTCCCCCAGGCGCCCGCGGCATGAACAACCGGTTCGCACAGTTCAAGCTCGTTCTCCTCGGCGAGTCGGCCGTCGGAAAGAGCTCGATAGTGCTGCGGTTCGTCAAGGACCAGTTCGACTCGTACCGCGAATCCACCATCGGCGCCGCCTTCCTCACGCAAACAATCTCGCTCGATGAGAACACGACGGTCAAGTTTGAGATCTGGGATACGGCCGGTCAGGAGCGGTACAAGTCGCTGGCACCCATGTACTACCGCAATGCGAACTGCGCAGTGGTCGTATACGACATCACACAAGCAGTACGTTTCCGAGACTTCTCACACCAGACCAGACATGACCCATACTGACACACGCGGTTACAGTCATCTCTAGACAAGGCCAAGGCATGGGTAAAGGAGCTGCAACGGCAAGCAAACGAGAACATCATCATCGCCCTCGCCGGAAACAAGCTCGATCTCGTCACGGAACAACCAGACAAGCGCGCCATCCCTGCGGCGGATGCCGAGGCCTATGCCAAGGAGGCCGGCCTCCTATTCTTCGAGACATCGGCAAAGACGGCCGAGAACGTGCGGGAACTCTTCACGGCGATTGCCAAGAAACTGCCGCTCGAGCAGGCCGGACCTAGGCATGCCCGGCCCGGTCAGCGGCCCGGTGTCAGCCTGGCGCCCGAGAGCTCCAACACCAACGTCAACGGACCATGCTCTTGCTAGATAGTCTGTACATGACTGTCCTATCTCCATGCGCTATTCAAGTTGGCAGCTGCGTCGACCGATGCACGATAGCTAACTGGAGGCCGAGGGTTATGGATGATGGTCTACAGCACACCGCTGCTGTTCCCTCACAGGTCCTGGTTGGGGCTCATAGACCATGGACTCTGGTCCGATGATGACGGACCCATCTAAACGACGGTGGTCGTCGAATTTCGTTTGTAGGAGTCTCCGGGCGGAACGGATGGTATTAGTCGCTTTTTTAATACCGCTTCTTGGTGTCTTTACCCTTTTCTAAGTGCGTCTCGCATGGTCTGGTTCATGAATACTGGCTCGATAAGGCTAGAGTTTGCGGCGACGGTGTTTCTGGGAGAGGAGAGCGACCGCCTTCCAAGGAGGAGCAGCGGGCAGCGGCCCTGCCATACACCCAATATTATCGATAATCATGTTGTTGTACAGTATGTACGCAAATAGAGAAACTGCTTTGCAACGATCACAATACTGTACCGTCTCATAGGATTCTACGGCATGGCAGCAGGTCTATGAGAGGTGATGTGAACCTCCCAGCACCGGATTGTAGCCGTACAAAAATAAATAAGCCAAGTCCCGTGTCATGTATAAGATCCATGTCATCATATTAAACAAGAAACATATAAAAAGCTATAATATATCAGCGTTGACACAGGTTTGGCATATTGACAGGCCCCCGTCTGCTGGAAAGGTACCTGGGTACGTCACTTTGCGGCTCACAGCTGCAGTGTCGTAGCGCCTTTCGCACCCGGGCTCTGCCTTTGCCGAGCTTTTTCCCTCAGCATTTTCGTCCCACCCAGAACATTGAAGACGGACCACCACTCTTTATCCACCACCTATCTACTCCCTCCAGTCGCGCCCTGCTGGCCACTGCATTCCCTCATGCTGCGGACATCCATTCGATCCGTGAGGGCGCTCGGCAGCAGGCCTGTTGCTGCTGCTGCCGGCCGCCAATGGCACGCTGCCGTTGTGCGCCCAGCCCGCGTCGGCGCCGGCGAGGTATAACACCTGCTCTCCTCTTCAATTGAAGGCGGAATAGTCACTGATGATTGTGCCAATTGCAGAGATACTACGCCGATGACAAGAAGCCGAGCATCTCAGACCCGACACCCGCCGCTCTCCCAAAATCAGAGACAAGAACCGGTGCATCAGCGACGCCTCCTCCACCCTCAGAGAAGACCGCCGACGCATTACCAGAAGTACCCGTACAGAATGTCCCCCTGACACCGCCAGCTCCTGAAGCAGCCGTCGAAGCAGCCGCTGCCAAGTCCACACCACCACCACCTCCTCCTCCTCCCCCTCCCGCAGCCACACCTCTCGCACCCAAGAAGAGCGGCTTCTTCCGCCGCCTCCGCAACTACGTCCTCACCATCGCCATCCTCGGCTCCCTCGCCTTCGGCGGCGGCGTGTGGTACTCGCGCGTCAACGACAACTTCCACGACTTCTTCACCGAGTACGTCCCCTACGGCGAGCGCGCCGTACTGTACCTGGAGGAGTCCGACTTCCGCAAGCGCTTCCCCAACGTCGCGAACCGCATCACCAGCCACCGCGACGGCGGGCCCCAGGTCAAGATCCCCGCCTCGAGCGGCGCCTCGTGGCGCGTGGCCGACAGCGGCGAGCCCGCCGGCCGCCAGTCGAGCGCCGTCCGGAAGGTCGAGGCCGCCCAGGACGCCGCCGCGAAGAAGCCCGAGACCGCCAAGAAGGAGGCCCCTAAAGCCGTCGCTCAGCCGCCCAAGCCCGCCGCGGAGCCGGAGAAGGCACCTGCGGCTGCTGCTGGTTCCGGCGCGCCCGGTGCAGCGGTTACGCCCAAGGTCGTAGACCCTGCTCCGGCAGCTCAGGCCGCACCAGTCTGGAAGGCCCCCGAGGTCGACGAGCCCTCCCGCTTCCCGCCCGCCTCGCCCATCGACCCCCTCGCTGTCAACGACGCCGCCGAGCCGCTGGTCCAGGACCTCGTGCACATGCTCAACGACATCATCTACGTCGTCAACGCCGACGGCGCCAACGACCGCTACGGCCCCACCATCGACAAGGCCAAGAACGAGCTGAACAAGGTCGGCCGCAAGGTCAGGGAGCTCAAGGCCGCCGTCGAGGCCGAGGCCGCCAAGGAGGTGAAAGCGCGCGTCGACGACTTCGACAAGGCGGCCAACGAGCTCGTGTCCCGCGTCGAGGCCGCCATGGCGTCGCAGGAGGCCAACTGGCGGCACGAGTTCGAGGAGGAGATGAACCGCATCAAGTCCAGCTACGACGACAAGGTGCAGCTCGTCATCGAGCGCCAGAAGCAGGTGGACGAGGAGAAGGCCAAGAACCGGCTGCTGGAGCAGGCCATCGAGCTGCAGCGGCGGTTCGCCGACGAGGTCAAGACGCGCGTCGAGCAGGAGCGCGATAGCAGGCTGGGCAAGCTCGGCGAGCTCTCGTCGGCCGTGTCGGAGCTGGAGCGGCTGACGACGGGGTGGAACGACGTGGTCGACACCAACCTGCGCACGCAGCAGCTGCACGTGGCCGTCGAGGCCGTCAAGGCCAGCCTCGAGGACGCGGCGCACCCGCGGCCCTTCGTCAAGGAGCTCGTGGCCCTGAAGGAGATCGCGGCCGAGGACCCCGTGGTCAACGCCGCCATCGCGAGCATCAACCCGTCGGCGTACCAGCGGGGGATCTCGACGCCCGCGGAGCTGGTGGACCGGTTCCGGCGCGTGGCGACCGAGGTGCGCAAGGCGAGCCTGCTGCCCGACGACGCGGGCGTGGCGAGCCATGCCTCGAGTCTGATACTGAGCAAGCTCATGTTCAAGAAGCAGGGTCTGGCGGCCGGCGACGACGTGGAGAGCATCCTGACGCGGACGCAGACGTACCTGGAGGAGGGAGACCTGGACAATGCGGCGCGCGAGATGAATGGGCTCAGCGGGTGGGCGAAGACGCTGAGCCGGGACTGGCTTGGGGAGGTGAGGAAGGTGTTGGAGGTGCAGCAGGCGCTTGAGGTATGTGCTCTTACTGTTGATTCTAATGGCTACGACAGTCTGACTAACGTGTGCGTTCTAGGTTATCCAAACGGAGGCGCGGTTACAGAGCTTGAGGGTCGAGTAGATAGACGAGGGGCGGGCGTGATGGGCTGGTTTTCTTTTGTCCTCTGTACATTCCATTGACATTAGACACGCCGGTAAAAGTCTCCGAGTCTCTCGGACGTGTAAAGGATAGTCGAATAGATGCTTTAAACTGCGTTGAGTGTCAGTTGTCGACTGTGATATTGTGTTAAATGCCCCTAAAGTGGTGTGTAAATGATGCTCCAGCCAAAATGTGGCGCTCCATAATTTCAAGCAACCATTCGGCTCAGCGACTTCGGTCTCACAGTCGTCAACTGTATCTAAATCATCAGCAAACCGCTCTCAAATTAGACTTAGACAGGCGATCTAATGCATAATGCATGCCGTCGAGTATCAGCCATAATCCCCAGCTTCAGATCCCTCACTGTACTATTCTCACGACACGCAACAATGGCCACCAAATCAAGAACCTACAATGTCTGTCTCCCATCTCACCACAGGCCTCACATAACAAACTAACTCTTCATAACAGGACGCAATCGACGCCCTCAACTCCCTCCAAACCCCCTACGCCATCATCGAAGCGCGACGCAAGGCCGGCATCAAGCCGGACGAGACCTCCATCCGCGAGATGAGGGACTACCTCTCCCGCATCGGCTACTCCGTGAGTCCCCTTGCCCACCCTCCCTATCTAACCATCCCGTCTAACCATATCCAGCCCACCGACCTAGACCGCCTCAACATCCTCCACGTAGCCGGCACAAAAGGCAAAGGCTCAACCTGCGCCTTCGCGTCCTCCATCCTCTCGCGCTACCAAGCATCGCACTCTGTCCCGCGCAAGATCGGCCTCTTCACCAGTCCTCACCTAATCGCGGTCCGGGAGCGGATCAGGATCAACTCCGCCCCCATCTCCGAGGCGCTGTTCGCGCGGTACTTCTTTGAAGTCTGGGATCGCCTCTCGTCAACACCCGTTTCCCGCGAGTTGGTCGAGTTAAGCAGGGGAGATGAGTTGCGGGCTACGCCGCAGAAGCCGATTTATGCTAGGTACCTGACGCTGATGAGCTACCATGTTTTTTTGAGTGAAGGGGTGGATGTCGCCGTCTACGAGACCGGGATAGGCGGTGAGTTCGACGCGACGAATGTAGTAGAACGCCCCGTGGCTACGGGCATCACGACGCTGGGGATAGATCATGTTTTTGTTTTGGGCAAGACGGTCGGGGAGATCGCGTGGCATAAGGCGGGGATCATGAAGAGGGGTAGCGCCGCGTACACGGTTGAGCAGGTCCCCGAGGCGATGGAGGTGCTGCAGCGCCGGGCAAAAGAGAAGGGGGTTGAGTTAAAGGTTGTAAGGGTTGATGGGCGACTGGAGGGGGTTCGGGTCCGGCCTGACGCGGAGTTTCAGAAGAGGAATGCGAGTTTGGGGGTTGTGCTTGCTGAGGAGGCGTTGGGGAGGTTGGATCCGGGGTTTGTGAGGGGGGGGGAGAGGCTGTCGAGGGAGTTTGTGCAGGGGGTTGAGGAGGTTGTTTGGCGGGGGAGGTGTGAGGTTCTGGAAGAGGGGAGGACGAGGTGGCATGTGGATGGGGCCCATACGGTTGATAGTTTGAGGTTGGCGGGGAGGTGGTTTGCGGATGAGTGTAAGGGGAGGTGAGTCATTACTGTGAATGTGATGGAGATGGGGAGAGGAGATGCTGACTGTCGCAGGACCGGACCGAGGGCGCTCATCTTCAACCAGCAGGGCCGGACGGAGGCGGTCGATTTCCTGGAGGGGCTGTTCAACGGCAGCAAGTCGGCGGATGGCAGGTCGTTTGACCATGTCGTCTTTTGCACGAACGTGACGTATGCTGAGACGGGGTATAAGAGAGGTGAGTTAATCTGCCCCGGGGCTGCTTCGGAGGTCGTTACTGACACAAACAGACTTCGTGAACCACCAATACGACCCGAAGGCGATAGAAAAGCTCACGCAGCAGCACATGTTTGCCGAGAAGTGGAGGGCGTTGGACCCCCCGGCCAAGATCACCGTACTGCCCAGCATCGAGGGCGCCATCAACCATGTGCGGGAGCTGACCAAGGATCTGGACGAGAAAGACACGGTGCAGGCGTTCATAACAGGCAGCCTCCATCTCGTGGGAGGTGCCCTGGGTATCTTGGAAGGCGCCGACGCGCTCTAGTACTGGTATCTATGCCAACCTATATATCTCGCACATAGACACTCATATATATATACGCGCTTCGCAGCGTGGATAGACGGCATCTACTCCTCCACATGCTCGATCTTTTTGATGACGGCGCCAACCAGATGAAAACTGCCCGTGACGAGGACCTTGATGGTTACTCCCCGGTGCCGGTACTCTCTCGCACAGTCCAAGATGGTATGCAGCGCCGGCTTCACAGAATCCTCAGTGCGTATCGCAATGTTCCTAAAACAGGGATCAAAGGCCCTGCACACCCTCTCGTTCGCCTCTTGAACGCTCAAGTCCCTCGTCTCCCCTTCTGCCGGCGGATCCTCCTCGTTCCGGCAGAAAATGGCGACGGCGAAGTAATTGTTGCGCTCGACGGTCGCCAGCTTCACAGCTCTAAGCAGGACCGTCAGCAGATGCGGCGCGTCTCTCTCCTGCTGGTTGAACACCAGAAACCTCGACCCGTCGTCCCCCGCGGCAAGCCCATACCACTCCCCCGCCGCCTCAAGACTCTCCTCCGTATGCGCCCCGTCAAGATACCACTCGACACCCGTCTCCTCGTCCTTGATGTACTCACACCGCCCCCGAAGCGAAGCCGTCTTCAGCCCCTCGTAGAACTCCTCCGGCATATCCCTCAACTTATAGTCCTCCCCCGCAAACGGCCCCTCAAACCCGTGTCCCAACTTGAGTAGATGCTCCCTGGCAGCCGCAACAGCAAGCGCCATATTATACTTCTGAAAGTCCCCCTTCAACTTCGCATCCTCAACCCCCTCCCACCAATCGACCTTCTCATCGGGAACCTCCACCAGCGTCGCCCCCTTCTCCGCCGCCCTCTCCCTCAGCACCCTCATCACCCCCTCCCTCCCCTCCAACCGCCTCGTAAACCCCTTGACCCCCTTCTTAAACACCCCCGCCTTATGCCACGCAATCTCCTCCACCGTCCCCCCCAGCATAGCGACATGATCCACACCCAACTGCGTCACGACCGCTGCCGTGGCCCCTTCGGCCGGCAGCACGTTCGTAGCGTCGTACTCCCCGCCAATCCCGCACTCCACCACGGCGGACCTCACCCCCTCGCCCAGAAACACATGCCACGCCAGCACCGTCAGGAACCGAAAATAAAACGGCCTGACTCCCCCCTCTTCCCCCTCCCTCCCCTCCGCCTTCGCCGACGCCCCGAACCGCTCCCACAGCTCGAAGAAGTACTTTGCAAAAAGCTCCTTGCCGATGGGCTCCCCGTCGAGCATGATGCGTTCCCGGACGGAAACCACGTGGGGGGAGGTATACGTGCCCACCCGCCCCGCGACGGCGGGGTAGCGGATGAGGATCGACGTCGTCAGGGCCGAGACGCTGCCTTTGCCTTTTGTGCCGGCCACGTGGATCGTGCGGAGGCGGGCGAGGTCTTGGGGGGTGTAGCCTGCGCGGTTGAGCCAGAGGAGCATTTCTGGGATTGCGAGGGCGTTGAGGTCTGGTTTTGGGGAGGGGGGAGAAGACGAGGGGGCAGGGGAGGGGGCGAAGAGGGAGGTGATGGCTTTGTTGGATTGGAGGGTTGAGAGGAGGGTGAGGGCTTCGGCGTAGGTGCGGGTGGTGGACGCCATGGTTGAGTAGGTTGGGGGGTTGTGTGAGGGGGAGAGTGAGAAGGGGTTTAGGGTTCGACGGATGTGAGGTAGGTTGAGGGTCGAGGTTGGTGAGAGACGTGGTGAGAGACGCGGTGAGAGGACGAGTGTGGTGAGTCCGGTGAAGGTCCTGGACATTGCCGGTGGGGCAGTTTTTGAGGCGTTATAGCTGAACCAACCACATGGTTCGACCCTGGCGATGGCACTTGGGGTCTGCTTGCTGTCTTCGATTTTTTCTGTAATTCGGCACACTAGGTCTAGTGTCAATGATGTTGCCGTCGTTGCGGTGAACTGGTGTGGAATTTGAAGCTATTTTAAGGGAAGCGGGGCTGAGTTCATGCTTGAAGGATCTTAGTAATCTCACCATGTCGCCCTCATAACCTCATGATATATTATACAACGATGCGACCTGTGTATTTTATCTAGTTCCCCATTGCTTCATACTGTGAAGAGCAAGAAGGAGAGCAAAGATGCCGCCCATCACCTACTTTCCGAGCCAGGAGGACACCGAGATGTCGACGGGCACGGCCATCGCATCCTCCGCCAAGGCCGCCCAGGCCTGCGTGCCGTGTCGCAAGCAGAAGCGCAAATGCGACAAGGGCTTGCCCGCGTGCGGCCTCTGCTCGAGGATGGGGAGACTGTGCGACTATACCGATGTCCAGCAGGCTCCGACAGTCGAGGATCTGATGTCGATGCAGATGAAGATCGTCGAGCTCGAGCAGCGCCTCAACCAGAAGGAGCAGAATAGAGGAAGCAGCGTCGCCTCGCCTAGCGGAAACACCAACTCGACCGGAGGGACGCCCGGTCCGTCGGCGTCATTCATGAACGCTGTCAATGAGAAACCGCCGGTGTGGATGCCGACGCAGAGCAAGTTCCCATCGGCCATGTTCCTCGACATCGACTGCTTCATCTATGCCAGCTTGCCTGTACCGAAGCCGGCTGCTGAGATTCCAATGGTCCGTTTCTCATTTCTCTGTTCACTTGATCCGTATTTCTCTCTCGTGACCTGCGTCTATGTTGACGGCGATTTGTGCTTCATTGACCACTTAACACACATATACAATGTTCAACCCCCCAAACAGTCGAATACAACTAACACAGAATAGGACGTCCTCGAGATCCTAAGCAACGCCAACGCCCTCCAACAGGCGGTGACTGATTATTTCAACACCATCCACTGCTGGTTCCCTATAATCTCCAAGAAGCGCATGAACATGGGCCACCCCCTATTCGAAGGCGGCTCAGACCTGGCCATGCTTTTTCTCGCCATGAAGCTCGTGTCCTCCCAGCCAGTGAACGGTGTTGCCAGCGCAGACAGCCACCTCTACGTGGCCTCCAAGAAGTTTCTCGCAGTCCTCGAGGCCAGCGGGACCATCTCGATCATGTACCTCCAGGCGATGATACTAGTAGCCATATACGAGTTCGGCCACTCGATATACCCGGCCGCCTGGATGACAATCGGCGCCTGCTCGCGATATGCCGAGATGCTCCGCTTGCCCTCATATAAGGACTCTGTGGTGATCCTAGGCCAGGCTGTAAGTTGCTTCCCCCTATTCGCAGTCACTAACGGCAGGACCGTGACTGACTTGGCGACCAGCAAACCTGGACCGAGCTAGAAGAGAGGCGGAGAGTGTGGTGGGGGATATTCGTCCTCGACCGGGTCATATGCCTCGGAAACAAGCGGCGACCCGTTGCCCCTACACCAGGCCCAAACGACATCCTGCCCATGAACGACACTGCCTGGGTAAGCCGCCCCCTATCCTTCCACATCCCTCCAAGCAACTAACACACTGACAACTCCCCAAAGGACGAAGGCGACGTAGCCAACGCCCTCCAATCCGCCGTCTCCGCGCCCCCAACCGACCCCCAAGGCCCCTTCGCCCGCCTCTGCCAAGCCGCCCTCCTAATCGACCGCGTCGAGTCGCACATCCTCCAGACCGTCCGGCGGCACAAGTCCCGCGACCCGGAGCCCTTCTCCCCGCAAGAAGTCACCGCCCTAATCGACGACCTAACCACCTTCTCCACCATCGTCGCCGCCGAACTAGCC
>KV875105.1:645978-720564 GCA_001879275.1 Coniochaeta ligniaria NRRL 30616
GCTCCGCCTCCCTCTCGGTCCGGGACGCCGGGCTCGAGCTCCTCGAGTTCGTCATGCTCCCCTCTAATTTAGAAAAAGTGGGACCGTTGGTTTTGGATAGTTTGTATGCGGCCATGGCCACGCTGCACTGGCTGTGGAAGGAGGGCGGGGAGGACAGTGTGGCTGTCGCGCTGGAGGATGTCAAGAGGACGCTGGCGAGGCTGGATATGCGGTGGCGGTTGGCGAGGGATTATTTGGGGCTGGAGAGGTGGCATGATGTTACTACTGTTATGGAGTGGAGGGCTAGGTGATGGGTTGGAGTTGGGGGGGTTGGCTGGGGAAGGGGGGGTGGGCTTGTATGGGAAGCTGGTCTTGTATGACCTTGTATGATGTAGTGGTTCACGGTATAGCGGTTATTTGATTGAGTACTTTACTCACTTGGTTGGGTAGGTTTCTCGGAAATGCAAGCGATGTTGATGTTTACCTGGAAGCCATCTGCGGTTGCACTGTAGATAGTTGACCAACTTCCAGCGAGGCATTCACTTACTACGATGACGGAGCGCCATGATGGCACTGAAAATCCGAAGACTCCGCATTGTGCTCCCAAGGGGAATAGACATATTATCTCAAGCGGTAGTCACAGATAGACACGTCCGAAACATAACCTGGTCTTATCCGTCTATGTCTAGGAATCTCTATTCATACACGCAGCACGCTCGCGAACTATTGGTCCCCTCTCCATCAACAACCAGCAGACATAGTCTAAAACTTGTAAACCTGGTCCGGGCTATACCCCATCTCCTTCAGAATCCCAACCAACTCCCCCTGGTCGCGGGGACTCTTCTTATCCCCAGAGATACTCTTCATCATGCCCGGCGGGCCGCACACAAACAGCTTGATGTTCTCCGTCTTGGGCTCGGGCAGCACAGTCTTGAGCAGCTCCTTGTTGATGAACCCCTTGGCTCCGTTCCACTCCTTGGGCGGGTTGTCCAGGACATAAAACGCGCGGAAGCGGTTGGGGAACGTGTTCTCCAGGTGCGCCAGCTCGCTCTTCAGCAGCACGTCCTCCTCGCTGACGTTGCCGAACACGAGCGTCACCTTGGTCTTGTCGTTGGGGTTGTTGAAGATGGCCCGGCACAGCTGGAACATGGGCGAGATGCCCGTGCCGCCCGCGATCAGGCCGATGTGCGAGTGCTTGTTCTCCGCCCACGGGTACTTGGGCAGCGGGCCCTTGATGTCGAGCCGCTGGCCGGGCACCATGTCGTGCAGGTGGGTTGACATGGGGCCGTTTTCGTACTTCTTGATCAGGAGGTCCATGTAGCCCTTGGTGTCTGCTAAGTGTCAGTTATCACATCCGCGCAAAACAGATGTGAGGGAGACCAACCCTCGTCAGAGATGGGCGTATAAGGCCGCATAACCGGCTTCTCGGCGCCCTCGGGCTTGTACTTGGCCAGCACGGCGCTCGCGACGTGCAGGCCGGAGACCATGTCGTCCTCGGGCAGCTTGAACCGGAAGCGCTTGGTGTTGTGGTTGACAATCTCCACGTCCTCCAGCTTCAGCGACAGGAAGCCCTGGTCGCCGCCGGTCAGCGCGGCCTTGGGTCCCGAGGAGGCCGGCAGGCCGACCTTGTTGGCCGCGTCCTGGATCTTCTCCTCGGCCTTCTTGGCCGCGGGCGTGCCGGACAGGAAGTAGTAGCCCGCTCCCCCCAGGCCGAGGGCCGCCGCCGCGCCGTAGAGGAGTCCGTTGCTGCTGCCCTTGGGCTCGCCGCCCGCGGGGGGCACGGAGCCGCCTGCGGTGCCTTGCGGGCTGGAGGTTGCGGTCTCCGTGGCGTATTTGCGGTATTGCTGCGGTTGGAAGAGGGATTGGTTAACACTCCGTCATAGCAATGGCTTGAGGCAATTGGGACATGGCGTCGTTTCTCTAATTGCTGGAGGGGAAACCCCGGAACTGAGGACAGGGGAAACTCACCTGGCGTACCGGCGCCGCGGCGCGGAAGACTGACCTTGCGAACATGGTCATGGTTGCGGCGATGTGAAAGTTAATTGGGCAGTTGGGGAAGATGGCAGCTGTCGAGGTAGATATAAGGTTGGATGGAGAAACCCAAGCCTACGTCTAGCCTGCCATTGCGTCATGCACGTGATGTGGATCTGTCTACGTGATGTGGATCTACCTCGATTGGTAATCGCCGAGTAAGGTACGTACTAGGTAGACTTGGACTTACAGCACGACTTGGTCGCCACGGGAGGGCTCGAGTCATTCAAGTATCGAGAGGAAGGCACTGAATTGGGCCTGTCTTTGATTTCAGATATGGGGAAGGCTGCCTAGAATACCCGGGGAGAAATCTCGTTGACGAGTCTATTCACATGGTGACCCGGCAAGACAGCTCCGTGGTAGAGAAGCACTCGCCGTCCGGTCACGGCTGTGCATCGCATTCCTGCCTCTCCACCCAACCCATAGAGTGGTGAAATCTCCTCGAGTGCCTCTTCTGCTCCTCCTTCTCAAACACGAGATCATAAGTCATGGATGTGCGCCAACGGTGTGTAGTGTGTATCGACGCGAGACCAACCAGAAGCGACCGTCCAACATGCTCGAGCCCTTCACTCCCAACTGCAAAAGCTGCAATCATAACATGCGCGTATAAAAAAAGAGGCCAAATCATCTGGTTTCCGCGGGCTAAAAGCAAAAGACACAAGTCGCTCCCCGCGCCAGCAAGCAAGTAATGTTACAATTTCCATTCCCGGCCCAATGCGTGCGGTGACAGCTGGAGGCCCGTCCCCAGGTGCTACCTGTTCGCCTCGCTCTTGCTGTCATCGAGTTTGGCATCAGGGAGCGTTTCGAGCGTGGGCGTGCTGTCGCTCTTCTTGCCGATTATATCTTGACTGCCCCGCCGCATCGTCCCGATGTCCTGGTGGAACAACAGGGTTGGAGTGTTGGCTTGGCTGCCGCCCCGTTGTCCGTGGTAGTGAACCACCTGAGGCGGCGTCTGGCCCGCCTGCGTGCCCAGCAGGTGCTGTGGATAAGGGTTGAGATCCTTGCTCGAAGTCGAAAACGTCGACACTATCGGCTGGTGATATCCGTTTGACGGGTTGGCCGTGCTTGGCGTAGGAGTATGCCCGGAGCTCGCGTTGGATATGGCTGCTTGAGCCTGAGAGTGGGTATGTTCTGCCTGCGTAGGCGTGCCGACTTCGTTGTCCGGAATATCCGCCAAGTTGCTAGTCAGGCTGCTGATACCACCTTCGATATCCCTGAGGAGGCGCACATATTCTTCGGGGACCAGGCCACTCTCCTGTGTCTTCGGATCCTCCGCGACAAGCCAGCCTTGGCCGTGCCTGTAAGAAACCCATATAATCTGTCCTTCCACCAGCGGCAATTCATTCTCATTTTCCCGCTCAAAGTCGAACAGTGCGACGGCTTTGCCATGCATCTCCTCGTCGGGGGATGTGATTGTAAACTGGTAGTCGCGAGAATACCTCGATTCGTCTACTTCCTGGAACCCGGGCGACGAGGCGCCACTCGAGCCATCAGAGTCGGGGTACTCTGCCTCCTGGTTGGCATAGTGACGAGGCTGCTGTTGCGCTACCGGGTAATGGGCCTGAGAATGCCGTGCCTGGCCCACAGGATAGGTGACATACTCGCCGCCAGGACCGTTGGCTTCATCTCCCTGGTTCACGTAATACCTCTCGCTTCCGTCGCCGCTTGTGCCGACGTAAAAGCCCCTCTCCCGGTCAAAGTTGTCTGGGTTCATGACGCCTCCCTGACCGTCGCGCGATGTTCGGCCCCTGCCGTGTCCGTACGCCGCGCCACCTGATTTGTGTTTTCGGTGTCGCGAGCTGACAACCGGGCTTTGGAGGTCCTCGTCCTCGCTGTAAGGAGGACCGTCGCCGAAGCGGATTGGCGGCAGGTCATTTGCCTTGCCGAATCCGTCGGTAGTCCACGACCCCGTCTCCCAGCTCAACTTGCTGTCCCAAGATGTTTGTGGGTCCGACAGCCGTCGATGTTCGCTCGAAGGTGTGGTCATGCCGGACGGAGGTCTCGAGGGCTCTGGCGGGGGTCCATAGTGCAGTGGGTGAGCAGCCGGATAGGCAAAGTCACGAACGAGCGCGTATGGCAACGTGGAGGGGAAAATAGGGAAGATGTGAGAGGGCGGTCGCGAGCGTGAGGGGATGGAGCCCGTCGAGTACTGCGACAAGCGGTTCTTGGATGCGTGTGACATGGGGCGCGAAAGAGTCGATCTCCGATTCGGGTTCGGAGGTGATGTTATTAGAGGTGGGAGTGGGGGGTGGTTGGGATTCGCCCCGGGCGACGTGATGGCAGGCGGGGAGGTAGCTGGTGATGATGTTGGCGACATGATAGCTGTCATCTTATGGGTGATTGATCAATACTTGATTTCGATGCCAGTCAAGCTGACAGTCTCTGGTATGCGCGGCCGAGGGATGGCGCCTGTGCGTGCGAATCTGTCTCGAGGCTGACCGCCTCAGCCTTCAGCTGCCTGTGGCCCGGACCTCTTGCTCACGTCTTGTGTCTGACTTACGCCTCGTGTTTGTGCCAAGACAGAGAGATATCGTGACAAGTTGCGGACACGGCCGTGGCTGTGATGGCAGGGCTGCTCCGGCCAAGGGCGCAGCAAGATTGAGTGCGCAGCCGGTCGCGGGCAGGTAATTATGCCGAGGGTTGGGCTGTTCTGCGGTGGCCGTATCGGCGTGTCCTCGAGGTCGGTCCGACGACAACGTTTCACCGGCGCATTTACGAGAATGATGGCCAAAAGCAAGATAATTTGATGAGATAAAGATGTGAGCACGGGGGAAGGGGTGCAAAGCCAAGTGTAAATGGGCGACTGGTGTGGGAGCTGAAGACTTGACTCGCTGTTCAGTGCGATTGTCGAGTGTCGAGTGTTTCTGGCTCAGACTGGCTGGGGGCGGAAGGAGGAGCCAGGACACCGTAGCGTAGGTAGGGCCCGGGCCTGGTAAGTAGGCGCCCGCTGCTCGAAATGTCTCAGCCTCTCATTGGTTGGCCGAAGCGCGTAGAGAAGTCAAGGCTCTAAGGTAGCAAGACTTTAGCGCAGTGTTTCGTTTGGCTTAGGCAGCTTATAGTCGAGAATATGAGATACGCCTTGAAACATACTCTACAAAGTCTATCAAGTACCTATGGATGGTAGGAAACCGCCATCCGAAGATTTCCGTTTCAGAGACCTGAAGGCCTTTGCCGGGGGAAACCTTGACTGTGGATAGTCGCGGATTCGAGTTGCAGACCTGCAGACCTGCAGAATGAGGGGTCTCTTGGTTCCTTGCGCAAATCACAGCCTCGAGCGGAATTCGTGAGGGAAGGTGGGATGTTAGGGATGTGGGATGAGCTGGAAGCCTGAGACAAACCGATCCGATGGCGTCTTCCCGCACTAAATATTCCCCACCGTGGCCTTTTGATGAAACATGAACGCAAAGTTTAAACCATCTGTTGCCCTATTGCCACATACGGTAGTACACTACCTGTAGATGCCTCCCTCTAATCATTATCCAAGAAATGGAACATTAGAGAGCACCATAAAATCCTTGATCAACGGTCTGGAATCCCCTTTTCAGTGCTCAAGTTATAGATCTTAGGTACCTCTTTACCCCCCTGATATCCACACTGTGATGCTATTTTTGTCCAGCGGCCGAAACCCAAGAGTGCGGGACCCAATCAGCGGTAAAGTTCTGACTGTTGGGTACGGAAGTACCACGTCTAATTGCCTCTGGGCGGCCTAAGAAAGCAGTGCTTAGCGTCGCAAGGCTCTGAAGAAGACCAAAAAAAAAAGAGAGAAACGGCGTCAGTATTGATAAGTTAACTGGTCATGTTGCTGATACCGTGATGTAAGGTTAAAGTCCTCCTCAAGCCAATTACCCCTACTTGTGCCTCAGAAAAGTAGAGATATCTCAATAGCACCTTCTTTTCCGTCTACGAAAGGACGTTGACTTCACTTTCAGTGGACCAGGTGGTCGATATCAACACGACAATAGAATTCGGTGAGCTACATTCGACAAGTGCCCTCTCTCGCTTCCGTCAAATCCCCAGCTTCTCCCGAAGCCACTGCTCGACCTCCACCGTCTCAATTCCGCGTAGAGCATTGATCGTCTTCTCCTTGTCCCAACTGATGCCCTTGGGAAACCCGAACATAAGCTGGTACTTCTTCAGGCCGTTCTCCGGGTCCTTCTCAAGCTCCGCCCTCAAGTACTCCGCCGTCCACTCCTCCCTCACGACCTTCGTTTCCGGGCCCACCACCTTCTCAACGACGTCCGCGAGCTCCCCATACGTCACCGTCTGACCAGCAGCGTAAACCACACTCCCGCCCCTATCATTCCTCTCCCCCAGAGGATCCACCACCAAGTCCGCGACCACCTTGCCAATATCCTGCACATCCGTCAATGTCAACTTAGTCCCCCACCCCCCAAACCCCCTCACAGTAACCCTCTCCCCCACCGCCTCCCTCCTCCCCGTCTTCAGCGCCTCGCCCAGCCCCTCGACGACACCAACCCACTCCTCAAACACAAAGCTCATGAATATCCCCGTGCTAACAATCGTCCACTCCACCCCCGCAGCCTCCGCCTTCTCCCTCAGCACGGTCCGCACGGCGTACTGCTCCGCCATCAGCCCGCCCGCGACCTCCGGCCCGATGGCGTCGTAGTCCCCGCCCCACTGCCACGGGAAGTAGCGCTTCACCACCCCCCCGGCCTCCAGCACCGCCTCGGCGACGAGCACCTGCGCGCCCGCGGCCGACCCGGCGTAGCCCGTGCAGACGATGACGACCTCTGCCTCGACATCGCGGATGACCTTTACGAGCGCGGCCTTGGCGTCGGCGGCGCCGAGGTCGAGGCCGGCGAAGGAGAGCTGCTGGGTGCTCGGGCCCGCGAGGGAGCGGAGGGCCGCGAGCCGGGATGAGGATGGGTCCGCGACGGTGGAGGGGCGGAGGGCGACGGTGAGGCGGGTCGCCGAGAGGGCCGGGTGCTTGGCTAGGTGGGAGAGGATGGCGGTGCCTAGTTCGCCGGCGCCCAGGAGGAGGATGGAGCGCGGGGTGGGGGGTTTGGGCGGCGTCATTGTGGTTGCTTTTGGCTCTGGGGTTCTGGGACTGTGAGGGTTTGCGGGAGTAGCTCAGGCGGATGCTTTGAGAACGGGGCTGCTTCTGAGTGTCTTGTTGACGGTCTTGATGGAGAATATATACTGTTTGATATGCCGTCGCTCGGCGGAACTGGCGCCGTGCTGAGTGATGGCGGAGGGTCTATCAGACCGTTCGGTCGAGATGATACCCATGATGGCACACATATTCCTGATCTTGGCGCATATTAACGACCATGGCCTGACCAATTAGAGGCATATCACTGTCGCTATAAGAGGTCATCTCCAAGCTTCCTAGGTTCGAAGAAGAAGCATTCAGCGAACGTCACCTGACTGAGGTCCAAGATCCCGTATTACCAACCACGGCCTGTCCAATCAGAGACATGTTGCACAGTAACTCTATCGCCAACGAAGAATGTAGCGTTGATTTTCCACACCTCTAGGCCCGAAGAGGAAGCATTGGGCGATGCGGCTCTTTTTCTTTGACGACACCCACGGATTGTGAGTCGCTTCGTGATCGCCACGCGTCCTGCCCGTGCAAATGAACAGAGATCTAAAGGGCTTCCCCTAAGATACCTTACCACTGAGTAAGGTAGCTCTCGGCCTCCTGTTCTTCCGTCGTACGCACGGCGTAATATTGCCAACAGAATGAGACATCTTTCACCCGGATGACTCTCTGTAGAGGACTTCAGGTCTCTGGAGGATGCCTCATCGATGGTAGATGCTAGGAACGAGATGTAGCTTCGTATGTAAGGTAAGGTACATCGAGGTGGTGCCAGCTAAAGCACGGGCCCATGTTGTTCCAGGCCGCCGGAACCAAGGGACCCACTTTGATAGCTGCCATTTTCACCAAGCTCGAAGCTTTGTTTCCCTTTCCACACTTTGCTCTCTTGAAGAAAACAACAGCTTCCCAGCTTTGGGATCCGGCAATACATACAGGTTAGTCACGTAATCTCCTACATCTTCCCCTCGACATAATGATGATACCCAAATTGGAGCTGTCTTACAAGGTTCGCCTTGGGTGCCGAAGACCATATATTACCTATACGCTTTTTTCTGAGTCGACCAAACCCGCATCCTCTGTCATATTCGCATCAAGCAATGTCTGGATACTTTGTACTGACTTTGCATCTTGCTTAAACAGATAGTATCACGCAGCACTCTCCAAAGAGTATGCCTGGTATGCTATCGTGGAGCCGCTGCTTGCCCTCTCCAGGTTGAAGAAAGTGCACAGTAAAAATGGATGGAACAAATGCAACAGAGGCGCCGGTCGAGGCGCCACCACAGGTTGTGAATGGGGAGCAGAAGGACGACGCGGGTTTCAAGCTCAAGTTCTGCACCGTGTGCGCGAGCAACCAGAACAGGTAAGGCTTAGTTTAGAAAAAGTAACGCAGTAGATATCAGAGAGGGATTGACATTGCTCGTTCCATATAGATCCATGGAAGCCCACCTCCGCCTCTCGCAAGCCAACTACCCAGTGATCTCCTTCGGCACCGGCTCGCTCGTCCGACTCCCCGGCCCCACCATCACCCAGCCCAACGTCTACCAGTTCAACAAGACGTCGTACGACAGCATGTACAAGGAGCTCGAGGCGAAAGACCCGCGCCTCTACCGCGCCAACGGCCTGCTCAACATGCTCGGCCGCAACCGCAACGTCAAGTGGGGGCCCGAGCGCTGGCAGGACTGGCAGGTCGGCATGCCGCGCACGACGCACGCGACCGACAGGGGCAGCGAGGGCACCGAGGGCGGGTTCGTGGACGTGGTGATAACCTGCGAGGAGCGCTGCTGGGACGCGGTCGTGGACGATCTGTTGAACAGAGGATCGCCGCTCAACAGGCCGGTGCACGTCATCAATGTCGACATCAGGGATAACCACGAGGAGGCCGCGATAGGGGGCAGCGGGATCCTCGATCTGGCCAACTCGCTGAATGCGGCGGCGCGGGAGGAGCGCGAGAAGGTCGGCGCTGCGGCCTGGGATGCGGGCGGTGCGGCCAGTCGATCGAGCTTCGATGAGCGGGTGCCTGAGATTATCGGCGAGTGGCAGGAGAGGTGGCCGCATCTGCCGGCTACGTGGACTTTGGCTTGGTTTTAGACGAGGAGGCATGGAGGGCACGACATTATAATGCGTTTGGGCACACGGATGACTTGGAGTCGGTGGTTGGCAGGAATGAGCCACAGATACCCAGTTTATGAGAGCGACGGCATGACGAAGAACGACTGCTTTGCGTTATCCATTCGGGCGTTTGTGTCTCATATCGAGGTGTGACTGGGGGATGTGTCTACTAACCCGGAATCGTCCATGGTCTGCGTCGTTCGGCAACCTTTCTAGAATGTCCCTGTAGGAAGGCCAACGGCCGCCATGTTGGTGACCATGGCGAAGATGACTTTATCCGGGAGCATCAAACGGCTGTCTGTGGGGTACAGCGCACAACGCGCGATGATGTGGCCACGATTTCAATGCGGCTTCTAGCCCGACGGACGTGCGCACGGCAATCTCTGACCCTCGGCTTGGCCAGAAAGACGCAAGATCCAGACTCGTGGGTCCGAATCCACGAGGAAGTCAGAACAGGTGAATTGTGCTGTGCTTGGCAATGCACGTCTGAATCTGATCTGAATCGGACACTGAACTACATATAGCAGATTTTACCTATTAAGATCCCAGCAGCAAGAGGGACACTAGAGTTGATACGCTGCTTTTACAAAATGAATCTTGGATTGAACTGATTGATGTAGGCAATTTGGCAGCTGAGGGGGCCGACATCTCGAATCAAGTCCTCTTCGCCAGTTTCTCCGGGTCCAGCTGCCGTCTTCGCTCCATCGACACATCATCCAGTCACGTCGCGCTGTTGCTATCGACTTGTGCACCGCCTAGCGGATAGCAGCTGCTAGCTCGACTTGTCCCTGAGTTAGCGCGCGCTCGACAGCACTGGCGCAGCCACCGATCAGGGCCGGTTTTCAGGGGCCGCTCCACGATTCGGCTGTGGCTTTTCCCTTTCCTGCAAGCCCGTTTGTTAGTGTAGCCAACAACTCCTCCTTGAGTCCTTGAGAGTATTTCTCTCATTCAACGCTGCCTTTGTCCTTGCGCTGTTAGGTGGTGTATGGCATCTATTTTCCAATCTCACATTGAAATTATTCCTGGCAGGCATTGTTAGGCCCGGCCAGGTCTCCGCCAGACAGGGAAAGAGACAGGGGTAACCGGCGCACGATTGGCCGGTTGAGGCCCGCTGCTTCACGTTTCATACAACTTCCTGCAACTTCCTGCAACACTCCGACATTCTGCGCGGGAGGGAGCGAGACATCCTGTCGACATTCCTTTCACAAACCGTTATCGACTCATGCCAGTCAGTTTTTGAACGTCATACCAAAGTAAACAGCAACCTCGCTACCTGTACACCATCGTTGCATTCCAGTGTCGACTCACCATATTGTTTTGGCACGGCAGTTCCAGCCAACCAATCGGGCTGCACGGCCACGGCCGAGATCGAACACACTCACGACTCAAGAGACCCATCTTCAAATACCAGAACCCCTAGAAACCCCTTAAAATTCCCACAACACACCCGCGCGCCGTCGAACGAACCAGACCATGAATGGCCGAAATGCACCGCTATCACCTGTGTCTCTAGGCGGAAGCGAGTGGAATTACCAACCCCAAAACGACAGCCAAGGTCCCTACCCGAACGCTCGCGGCCAGCTACCCATCTCACCGCCGAACTCGGGCGGCTCAGCCGGGATGATGGACGGCGGATTCCCCCCCCAGCCCAGGAGCAACGGCGGTCCCTCACCCCCAGCCTCCATAGGCAGGTCCAGCGTGGCCTCCAACATCTACGCGCGGAGCGAGAGCGGCAGGAGCCAGCGCGACGACGCCAACCAAGAGGCCATCCTCGGCGAGCACTACGTCTCCCTCAAGCGCTTCCTGTCCGAGAAGTCGCGCGACGGCCGGCCCAATGCGCCGCCGAACAAGGCGCGCGACAAGCTGCAGCGCCTCACCGGCGTGCAGTTCCTCGAGCTCAGCACCGACGTCTACGACGAGCTCAAGCGCCGCGAGGCCGTGCAGCGGAGGCCCTCCAACGCGTCGAGCCAGGGACCGCCTCCGTACCTCATGCCCGAGAACAACTTCCACCCGAAGCGGAACCAGGCGCGGCAAAAACTGTCGTCCCTCGGCCCGCCTCGGTTCCGCGACCTGGCCACCGACGTCTTCTGCGAGCTCGAGCGCAGGTACCCGCGCTTCCAGGCCGGCGACATACCGCGCATGGGTAGCCCCATGTCCATGTCCATAAGAGGTCCGCCGAGCCGATCGCAAACGCCGGTAAGCGGCATGAATGGCTTTCCTCCGCCGAGGCCAGGTAGTCGGATGAGGCGCCCATCCGAGGCCAGCTCGATACGGAGCGGACGCGGTGGGCCGCCGGTCAACGGCAACTATGGCGTCCCTGCGTCGCCCAGTCCGGCAAACGGGGAATATGGACGCCCGATGCCCAAACAGTTTCAAAGTAATACGATTGTACCTAATAAGAGCACAATGCTGGAGGAGGACGACGAGGTTCCTATAAGTCCGCTTACTCCGGCTCCTGAAGCGAACGGATTTGGTTTGGGGCCGTTATCAGCCAACCAGGACAGCGAAAGGAGTTTTGACGGATTTGGTGGTGATAGGAGTGCTGTACCTTCCGAGGTGAGATCTCTTCAACTGCGTTGTCATGCCATCAGTAACTAACGAGTATTCAGAACGACCAGAGACTCATAGACGAGTATGAGGCGCAGGTTAGAGACCTGCGAGAGAAACTCGATAATATGGAGGACGCCATGAAGCAAAAGGAGGATGAAATGAACAGAAAACTCGACGACGAACGGGACAGGGCTTCGGCTTCAAACGTGCAGAAGAAAGAGTGGGAGGACATACGCGCAGACCTGGAGAACAGGTTGGCCGAGGTCCAAAACCTAAACGACTCGTTACGACAAGAACTAGACCGTCTGAGAGACGACCACGCAGCCGAGGTCCGCGACCTCAGGGAAGAGCTGGAGGATGCACGGCAGGCTGCTCCAATAAACAACATGGGCGCGAGGGGCGGCGCTGACACGGAACTCCAACGAGAGAACGAGGATCTACGCGCGGCACTACAGGAGCAGCAGCAGGTAACCGACGAAGTCCGCCGCGAAGCGCAAGACTTCCTCCGGGAAATGAAGCTCCTCTCCCAACAAGGCAGCACCGCCTGGGAGCGCCACGGCGAGATGGAAAAGACAATCGAAGTCCTCGAGGCCGAGGTCCGCGACTGGCGCAACCGGTACGCGCGCACAAAGACGCAGCTGCGCAACATGCGCGCGTCCTCGCTGGGCCTCACGATCGAGCAGGACGCGGCGCAGTACGTCAAGGAGCGCGGCTTCACCGAGGAGAACGGCCTCGTCAAGGACGTGCACGTCACCAAGTTCCAGATCTCCATCGACGAGCTGCTGCGCCGCGCCCGCGTCGACGACCCGCACAAGGTGATCGACTCGATGAAGGCGGTCGTGGTCAGCGTGCGGCGCATCACGAAGGACATCGACGACTCGGCGCCCAAGAGCGAGGACCTCGCGCAGCAGCAGGCGCGGCTGAAGTCGAAGGTGTCGCAGACAGCAAACAACCTCATCACCGCCTCCAAGAACTTTGCCGCCGCGGCGGGGATATCGCCCGTCTCCCTCCTCGACGCAGCGGCCTCGCACCTCGTCGCCGCGGTGGTGGAGATGCTGCGCACAGTCAAGATCCGCGCCACGCCCGCCGGGGAGCTCGAAGACGACGACGACGGGACGATCACGCCCGTCGACTCGACGGGCTTCTTCTCCCCGAGGAGCAACAGCAACAACCAATCGCAAGTATCCTCTGCCATATCATCGGCCCCGCGCACGCAAGACTCCCTCCCGCCTCCGCCGCCCTTCCAAGGCCTAGGCGGCCTCGGCAACCGCGGCAGCGCCGACAGCTCGACGTACAGCCCCATCAGCTCGCCGCGCGAGAGCTACGCATCCAAACGGCCCATCTCGCGGGGCACCAACGGCTTCCTCGGCCTGAACAAAGGTCTCCCCTCCAACCCCGCCCCTCTCACCAACGGCAACGGCTACCGCCAACAGCAGCAAGCCAACCGCACAGAAGACGTCAAGATCTACCTAGAAGACCAGACCGCGGTCCTCGTACAGACGATCCAGAACCTCGTGCAGCTGATCCGCGGCGACGCGGGCATAGACCAGATCGCGGACGAGATCGGCGCCATCGCCGACGTGGTCGGCAAGGTGGTGGCCGAGACGGAGACGCTGGGCGGCGGCGTGGGGGAGGAGCTGACGCAGAGGCTGGGCGCGTGCAGGGAGCGGCTGCTCGAGGCCGGGGACAGGGGGGCGTACCTCGCGGCCGAGGGGAAGGATCCGGGCAGCAGGGAGTGGCGCATGTGGACGCAGACGCTGCCGCCTATTGCTTTTGAGATTGCGAGGGAGACGAAGGAGGTTGTGCTGAGGTTGGGGAGTGGCGGGGGGGATGACTTCTCGTAGACGGGGCTGACGTCACGTCGTTTTTGGGTGGGGCGGGGGGTTGGATTATGAAGCTTTGGGCAATGTTTTGGACATTGGGATATGAGGCTTGGGTAGACGGGATGAAGCATAAGTGGGACGAGGATTCGGACGGATGAGGTTCATGTCGAGATGCCTCCGTGTTTTGGAGACTTGTCTCTTGGAGAGTCACTCTCTTGGAGATTAGATGTGTTGGAAGACTGAGAGAGATTCGGGGCATTTGAGGATTCTGGCGGATCACTGCTGGTTGGTCTTCTTGTTTCTTTGCTTTGATACCCGATCACTGGCCTTTGCGTTCGTCTTTTGGATTATCCCGTCGTCCGTTGGTTGGCATTATTCATGGGCGGTAGGTACCTGGGTCTGCACGTTATTATTCATTATTCCTGGGCGTCATTCTTGCATATTTGTCTCTGTCTTGAGCTACGATTGCTTGGAGACAATGTTTATACTACGGCGAGGGAGATGAGCGGTGGGAAGATAGAGTATATGTCTACTGTTATGTAAATATAGCATTTTGGTATCACGACCTGGATAGATAGGATATTATATGATGTTCGTCAGACGGTTTATGGTGCTCGTTCTTCTGTGAATCTATGGTGCACACACCCGTCCAACAAGTTGCACGCCTGGAATGTGGACGGAGCAGAGAACAAGGCGAATCCTGCCCTCGGCGTTCAGCCTCACGGTTTCATGGCGGTTTCTGGTTTGTGGGTTCTGCTGCACACAAATCGACTAAATGTTCGAACTGTTTCGTCAGGCACTTTCTGCTCTTTCTTCGCTTCATGAACCCGCTGTGAAGCTCTCTCCAAGTCCTTCCCGCTTCCTCACCGCATCGACGTCCGCGGGAGCCTCGTGCCAAGACACCGGCACTCATATATCTTATTTTAGGACATCAATAAAATGCAGCATTTGGACGGCACTGTCTCTGAAGCGAGGAGCGGTGTCAATATTAAGTTGAGAGCGGCCAATAAGCATCCAGCCAAACCCCCCTGTGGCGTTTCTAGACGTCGAGGGGAAATTGAGGGCCGTTTGCTGCGCACTGTGTATCCTGCATGATCACCACTCTTTTTCCTCCGACTCTTACCATTGAGATTCGAGATTCAAGCCAACTGACGATTTACAGGCTTTTGGTTTGAGAATGTACTGCTTTGGAGTATTGGTTTTTCTTTCTTCCTTTTCTTCTTCTTAGCGTCACCGTTTATTCTGCTCAAGTGCCGAGCGGTACTTCTCCCGAGTCCCGACATCGCGACGGCTGAGCAAGAGCTGAGATGTGACTCGACGCCTCCTTTCTCTCCTCGCGCCATGGCTTGTGAACTGCATTTCGTGACGTCAGTCCTTCATGCTTTGAAGAGGTCAGTGGAATTCATACCTTTCTCAGTGATTCTGGATCACCGTGAGTATCGCCTTACTTTCTTCTGTCGATATCAAAATGCATACATGACTAGGTGACTTGACTTCGTTCTTTTCGTGACCTTACTAAAATAGGTATGCAGCCCGCAGTCGCGAATGGATTTCTGCCAGAGCACGGGATCGTCACTTTCGGACAAGGGGCATCTTCAGCCGCATGCCGTCTCGCGTCTCGCACCACAGCACAGTGCCGGACGCCGTGCCCGCTCCATCACCCGTGTCGCTGCTTGGTTGGCCATGGTGCAAGTCAACTCATCACCCAAGCAGGACCAGGCTCTGAATGGTCCTCTCCTGGTCGGCGAGCACTGGAACTCTGACCTGGCCAGATGCATGAGTTGACGCTTCATGAGAGTATCCAATCTCAGCCACCGTCTCCACCCCTTTGGGTCTAGGTCTCTGGGAAGTCTAGACATGGTACCCAATGCACAACGCTCGAGCGCGTAAGGCAGAATGCCTGGCTCCCTGCAAGCCCAGTTTTACGAGGAATGACCTCCGAGTCGCGCACTGTTGCACGATGCCTTCAGCCGCGCGAGCACCGATACAGGGAGAAGGCTTGGCGAGAGCCGGGGCAGTCTCCGGCTCTCATATAAGTCAGGCTCGCCTTCTTCCCCCCTCTACCACCTCTTCTCCTTGGCCCCTTGTTCCGTCTTGCTGCTCGTCTAGTTCGTCAAGCTTCAATCTCCTTCGTCCTTAGCACTGCCAGCTCGTCACCACTGTAACATCACCACACACTCCTTCACAATGGAAAACTCAAAGTACTCAACCGCCCGCATCGCCGGACGAGAGCACATCCCCCTCTACCCGAACAACTTCATCGCCCTGCGCATCGTGCAGCTCGTCGTGGCCGTCATCGTCATCGGCCTCGCGGCCTACGGCGTCTCGGGCTGGGCCTTCGACGGCGACATCTTCATCATGGTCGTCGGCCTGATGACCATGATAGTCACAATCTACTACATCGTCGCCGAGACCGCCTCCCCGGCCATCTACAACTACTGGGCCGTGCTGTCGCTCGACATCTTCCTCGTAATCATGTGGCTCGCCTCCTTCGCCCTGTTGGCGTCCGAGGTCGCTGCCATTTACTCGTACACCTCGAGCACGTACTACGATTACTACACCGGCAGCTACTACACCAGCGGCGGGCTCGGCGGCGCCACCGCCTGGGCTGCCTGCCTCGCAGCCGCCTCTGGCCTCGGTGGTCTGGAATTGTGAGTTCCTCGATCACCCCAACACAAACCCCTGACAAAGGTCGTCTCCAAAAACAGCGAAGCTAACAATGCCCAAAAAGCGCCCTCTTCATCGGCTCCCTAGCCACCCACGGCGTCATGCTCCACCGCCACCGCAAGGCCGGCCTGCACTGCACCCCCGGCGCGGCCCCCACCTACCCGACCGGCGGGAGCGAGTTCAAGCAGCAGCCGACACAGACGACCGTGCCTGTCCAGCAGCAGTATGCCGCGCCCCAACAGCAGGCGTATGCTGTTCCGGCTCCCACCTATCCCCAGCAGCCGTACCAGACGGCTTAGATGAGCAGCCAGAAAGTTTGACCTTAGAGGCTTGAGAGCGCTGCCAGTCACTCGAAAAACTTGTCGTGGGCGTTTGATAAATTGTAAGACTGGATGGACTGTTGCTGGTTTGGGGTTGCAATTTCCTTTTCGTGTGATTGACCATCACCAAGTCAGTTAAAGATACCATATATACCACGGGCAGTAGCGAAATCAATGTTACTTCTGGTTTGAACTCCCTCGTCCTCTTGAATTGTGTGTGCAAAAAGTCGCTGCAGTATACCTACGAAAAAGCATGCAAAAAAAGAGCCTCAACCGGGTCCTAGTTTCGAACGAGTGCGTTTGTGACTGGGCAGCAGGCAGATTGGCGGCCAACGAGAACAGGCTTGAATCCTTTCGACTCTCCTGAGGACCGTTACACCACCTGCCACCTCCGGAATCATTGACTGATAGGACAAGACGGTAAAGTAGTTCATATAGGGTCCCTCCTCAAGTCATAGAACCCAGCAACCACAAAGAATTCACACAAAGAATTCACCTGCCCGTCAAAGGCTCCCCATCAAACCACAAACAACCAACCGCGTCAAAGGCTCTCCGCGGCCCTCAGGATAGCGCGCTCAGTGATATCAATCCACTTCTTGAACCGCACCTCGTCCTTCTGGTCAATAGCCTCCATCAGTCCAGGGAAGACAGCTACAGTCTCGTTAGCAAACGCATCATCACCCATCACCAACTCCAGCTCCAGCTCCAAAAGGATAGATCAAAAAACTCACCACCAGCATACCCCGTCCACAGTCCCGGCGCAAAAACAATATGCTTAAACCACCCCCTCCCATCCAACCCCTCGGCATGCAAGAACTTCCTCTCCAACAACTTATACCTAGTATTCACCCCCCTAATCTGCAACCCAAGCCTAATCCGCCTAGGCCACTTCCACCAGGGAACCTCCCCCCTCGCCCGCTCCTCCAGCTCCGCCGCCCGCGCGTCCAGCGCGATGGCCGCCTTGCTGAGCTTCCAGACCGCTTTATCCAGGCGCGCGAACGATTCTTCCTCAGAGTCGAAGACGCCCGCCGCCGAGACCGAGGCGTCGCCCTCGCGGGACCGCAGGGCGAAGATCTCCTCCTCGCTGGAGTTCGCGATGTCGACGGCGGCGTCAGAGGCAGAGTCCCGGTCGTGCAAGGCATCCTGGACTTTCCTGACGTACTCCCCTAGCGCGTCGGCGTAGTCCTTGGCGCCAAACGGCACGACAAGCGAGTCCGCCAGCCGCGCCGTCAGCAGCGCCAGGACCTGCGCCATGGTCCTGTGGTAGACGAAACCCGGGTCGCCGTAGTGGCTCATCCAGTAGAAGCTGTCGTAGTTGCTGTGGTAGTGGTACACGGCGTCGTCGCGGGAACCGCCGAACCCGACGTCGATCGAGGGGACACCCGCAAAGTCCTGGAACGCCGTGAAGTCGCTGCCGCTGCCCATGGTGCCGATCCTGCCGCTCCACAGGTCCGCGACCGTCTGGCCCGGCACCGTCTGGTTGGCCGAGGGCACCTGCGCCGTGACCTCGTAGATGAGCTTGTTGAGCAAGGGGGCGGCCTTAGCGTCGAATTCCTTGCCGCGCACGCCGACGTCGATGTTGACGTAGGCTACGTTGGCTTGCGTCAGCCACGGGAGATATTCCTCTACCCACTCGGTGCTGCCGACGAGGCCGTATTCTTCGCCGTCCCAGCTGGCGAAGACTATGGTGCGCAGCGGCTTCCAACCGGCCTCGACGGCCTTCCCGAAGGCGCGGATGGCCTCGTTGATCACCGCGCTGCCGCTGTTGGGGTCGCCGGCGCCGCCGACGATCCACGCGTCGCGGTGGTTGCCGACCACGACGACCTCGTCCGGAATGGTGCCGTTGATGACGCCGATCACGTTCCAGATGGGCGTGGTGATGTAGTCCTGCTCGTTGTAGAGGTTGACGACCACGTCGTCCGGGGTGGGGCCGATGTTGTAGTCCACGCCCCGGTAGCCGAGGCCGGCGTTGCGGGTCCAGTACTGGTTGAAGTCCTTGGCCTTGGGGCCGTGGCCATTAAGGGCTTTCAGGATCGGCAGGGCGTCCTGGTACGAGATTGGGATGGAGGGGATGACGGGGATGACGCTCTCGGTAGGGGCGCGGGGAACACCGGGTTTGGAGGGATACCCTGGGGTCGTCGGGTCTCCCGGCATGATGCTCAAGAACTCGGTTGATCCGCGCTGCACGCTGCTGGCTTGGCGGGCTGGGCCTTCGGGGTACTTCTTCAGGCCTTTCTCCTCGGTGATGTCTCCGTCGTCGCCGGGATCTGTATAGAGAATGGTGCCGATCATGCCCAGCTCCTGCGCACGCTTCACCTTGAGACCACGGAAGATGCCTCCGTAGCGGGCGATGGCGATCTTTCCCGCCAGGCTGACATTGGCCTTGAGCAGATCTTCGAAGTCTTGGTATGTTCCGTAGTTGACGTAGATAATCGGGGCCGTCACGTTTCCGCTGGCAGAGTAGCCGTGAAATGTAGGAATGCTGTTCTTCAAGCCAGTGGTGGGATCATCGTCAAGAACGTCCTCCTTCAACGATGCCTCATAGGCAACCTTCCACTCAGAGACACCACCCTTCTTCTCGGTCTTGTGAAGCAGGGCCAGGCGGTGGTCGACCGGTCGGTTCAGGTAGACATCATACGTGTTGATTTCCGACTTCACTCCGAACTCCTCCCACTTCTCCTTCGTCCAGACCGCCTGCGAGTAGTTCTGGCCGGCCATATGGGCCCCAGCAGTGTAGTACCGACTCCATTCCTCGGCTTTCTTGGAGTCCGGAGTATCGAGCAAGATCTGCTTCAATTGCTCGTAAGTGATCTTCCTCCCCCGGCAGCCCGGCCAGGTCCACTCGTCATGTTCGTGACGGTGGGGAGGGCGGTAATGTGTTGCATCGGGGTCGAAAAGGAGAGCCACAAAGACGGCAAGCAAGAACCATATGAGTGTAGATGACAAGGCGATTGTGCAGAATCGCCGGAGCACGTTGTGTGGGTATCGTCTCCTGGGGGGACCGAGCCTCACAGTTGTGAGGAGCGGCGTATGCTCACTCGACATCTTGATTATTCTTCTGTGACTGGATTAGACAGGACTTTCGAATTGGACCATAAGATTGGTGAGCCCCGATGCTGGTGATGTGACTAGCATGTCTGAAGATCAAAGTGTAGATGACTTACATGATGAGACCATTAGAAGATCACGAGCAGCGCCTTCGATACGTGAATTACAGTGTCAACTCCAGTAGAGACCGGAATTGCATAAGTCCTTTTCTAGGTCAATAATGTTGTTTCAAAGGTTCTTAGAGCTCAATGACCTCCTGGGAAATGTCACGAGATACGCAGGCTCCGAGGTGGAAGTCGCCATCTCGACTGCCTGTTTCGGTTTAACGCGGCAACCCCACTGACGTCGTGTGGGCGGCCCCTCATTGGCCAATCACTCAATGTCACCAAACTTAGAGTCTGTCTCGTCTTCCTCTGGTCTTTTCAACCTTCTTGGCTTGTTATCTGAACATCGGAGTAGTCGAACTCGTTCTAAAGAGCTACGGCGATGATAAGTTAACGAATTCTTACAGCTCCCAGCCTCTACACAAAGTCCGTCCCTTCTATCACGTAATTTCTACGGTGAAGAGAGGTGAAGGCGGGGGCGCAGGATTGCGGCACGCCAAAGCCGACACCAGCCCCACACCGGGGCCGGTTGCGGAGTCTTCGCCACGGCAAGACCCTATGGGATCACACCCTCTCTGACAGGTCTGCAGTATCCGACAGTCAACAACGCCGTGTTGCAAGTTGTGCAGGTGATAGAGGAGCAGCATTTGGAAACACCCGCAGAGCCAAGTGGTAGATGGCGGTAACACTTGACACAACTGTCCGCTTCGAGGTGTCCTCGCCGACCACCCCCTCCCACCTTGGACACCCGGTCTGGATCACCCACTGCAAAGCAGAGCGCTCACCCCCGGCGGTTTATCCGGGGTCACCTTGGCAAGGGTTCAGTCAACCTCGCATTAGTTTCCTAGACGTCGACCACTCAGAGATGGAACCGTGCCGGCGCCGGGCATTGCAAAGGCGCATTCCCATACTAATGACGAATTCTGCCACCCTTATGTCAGCCTCTGCGCGCATGACTCCTCTACTCTTTTCTGTTGGTCCTGCTGTAAAAGCCTTGCAACTTAATCTCGATCTTCTCTGCAATTCTGTTTTGCTTCAATCCTTCGGTCTCTTCGACGTCTTGTCTACAGAGTAGACTTCGAGTTACTGGATCTCGAGTAGATTCAGGCGGCATCTTCTCTGCTACTGCCCGTACCTATCCGTGACTTTTTTCTCGTCTCCAGTGCTCCACTAGACATTAGTTTGAAAAGTGGACTCCGAAGTTTGATACGGCTGCCATACTCTGCCTTCTCGTCCGAATGACTGCTATATAGACGGTTTTATATAGACAGCCTGGATCATGGCGAGGTCGAAGGGATATACGCCGAGGCTGCCGGTGAAGCAGCTAGCAATTCTAGGTAAGCCTTTGTAATTTCTTTAGTCAAGTGCTCTCTTACCTGTTTCCTACCTTATGTAAATAGTGAAAACGGGCTGCTTGCCACAGTGCTAGGCAGCTTGTCGTGGGAGGCTATGGTGGCCAGGATAGTCCGGAGGCGTACCTATCTCACGCTTGATAACAGACTCATTCCATATCACCCAGGGTTTCGTCAGCTAGGCGAGTCGTGAATAGGAGACATGGACCTACAACCTGTACAGGTACCAACCCCGTATATCATGGTGGTGACTGACATATCTCGCAGCTGTCGCTCGATTTGCGGAGCCTCTGGCTCTGACATCTGTCTTCCCCTACCTGCCTGAGATGATCGCAAGTTTCGGCGTCGAAAAGAACGACATTGCTAAATGGGCCGGCATCACTGGCGCCATCTTCTCCATATCACAGAGCACGACAGCTGTACCATGGGGTAAAGCGTCGGACAAGTTCGGCAGGAAGCCAATCATCCTGATCGGTCTGATGAGTACCATGATCTGCTTCATGGCGTGGGGTGTTTCCACAAGTTTATGGATGGCGTTGGCTGTGCGAGCCATATCTGGAGCCACCAATGGCAATGGTGAGTGCTGCCAATCCGGACCAGGCTCGAAGATATGTTGAGCTAACGCCGTGATAGTTGGTATCATTAGAACAATGGTAGCCGAGATGGTCCCTCAGAAAGAGCTGCAACCAAGAGCATTCTCCCTCATGCCTCTGGTATGGAGCATAGGATCTGTCTTTGGTCCGGCATTCGGCGGCTTCTTTGCTCGCCCAGCAGAGCAATATCCGGGGCTATTTGGGGACAGCTGGTTCCTAAAGAAGTACCCATTTGCCCTTCCGAACATCGTCGCTTGTGCGGTGTTCTTCATCTCTTCCATGACGGGGCTCCTCTTCTTGAAGGTAAAGATATCGTCAGTGACGAGCCAAGAAAACATTGCTGAACCACATCACAGGAAACCCTAGAGAGCAAGCGCAACCACAAGGACTGGGGTCTAAAACTCGGCGAGAAGCTCACAGACTCCCTCCGTCCCTCAAAGAAGCACCACCGCCGCCACAGACGCTCCTTCGTCGACGACGAAGCCCAGGCCCCCCTCCTCTCAGAGCGCGACATGTCCAGCTCGGAGAGACTAACAGCCCAAGTCCAGCCGCCCACCCACGCCGAGATCTTCACCAAGCAGACCTGCATCAACCTGCTCTCCTACACCTTCCTCGCCCTCCACTCGGTCGCCTACGACCAGGTCCTCCCCGTCTTCCTCAACTACCCGCGCCAGGTCCCCGACGCGGACAACACGCGGCTCCCCTTCAAGTTCTCGGGCGGCTTCGGCCTCAGCTCCGACCGCATCGGCTCCATCTTCACCGTCTACGGCGTCGCGTGCGGCATCATCCAGTTCTTCGTCTTCCCGCCGCTGTGCACGCGCTTCGGCGTGCTGAACTGCTACCGCGCCGCCGCGCTGACGTTCCCGCTGGTCTACCTGATTACGCCTTACACGGCGCTTATCCAGGACGACAAGCTCCGCTACGCGCTGTTTATGGTCATTATGCTGGTCAAGGGTTTCGTCGTCATTGTCGGATTCCCGTGTACCACGATCCTGCTCACCAACTCGGCCTCCTCTCTGCGCATCCTGGGCACGCTGAACGGGTACGCGACCAGTTTTAGTGGACTCGGTCGCGCCATCGGCCCTGCGATGACAGGGTCGGTTTTCAGTTTGGGCGTGCGGAAGGGGTACATGATCTTCCCGTGGTGGACGCTGGCCGCAGTCTCGCTCATCGGCGCCCTGCCGTCGTGGTATATCGTCGAGGGAGACGGACCGTCCGGCAAGGCGCCTGATAGTGATGACGAGGACGACGAGGATGACGAGAACGAGTTTGAAGAGGACAACCTCCTCCCTGCTGCGGACGGGGTGGAAACTCTCACGCTGGAGGCTGAGACTACCAATGAGGGGAAGTATACCGACCGGGAAGACGTCCAAGGACAGAGCAGCGGTGCAGATGGGCACCGTGCAGCAAGACGCCCGGAGCATTTGACCTTACCGGAAGTGGACGATTCCGAACTTTCGGACTGTCCGCCGCTATGTCCGGAGCTCAAGGGTAGCCCGAAGGCAAAGGTGCCGCCGCAGGTGAAGATGCGGCGCATGTCCGCTGCCGGGAGGGACATCGAGCATAACATTGGGCGCGGGAACACGAGGACAAGCCAGTCAGACGAGAGTATTGACTAGGCTGCTGTTTCTAGGTTTGTAGTGCGAGGGTTCTTTTTTTTTTTTTGGAGCATTGGCGTTGGTCGGCAGACGTTGATCACCCGTAAGATTGTTTTTGGGACGAACTTGCCCCTTTTTGGGTCACGCATCGACGGCTGGATAGATATAGCATTTTGAAGAAAACCTTGAGAAGGTGCATATCTTGGTATAACATCAAAGCTTATGTACTTGCTCCTGCCAGGATGTGAGAGTAAGGTTTGGGCAGCCTCGACAGTATAACTTAAACACAGGAAGGTTTGAAGTAGAGCCTTCCTAGCATAAGGTAGTTCCGATGGCATGTCAACGTTCTCTCCTTTATAAGGCCAGACGTCTTCCTTGCCTGCCAGACATTTTCCTTCTCTCTCTCTAACCACCATTTCTACAAGACATCCCATTTCTATCTACTGCCTCCCTTTAACCAAAAGACCATTCTCAGAGATCCTGCAAAACATCCCCTTTCCATCTGGACTGCTCTTCACGACGCCGAAGAAGAGGCCGACGATCCGGTACGAGACTTTCATGATGCCCAACGAAGTGGTCGCTCAAACCACAACAGTGGCAGACCACACTGCAACCGACACCGCCAGCACAATGCCCGACCACACTGCAACCAACACTGCAACCAACACTGCAGCCAGCACCGCCACCACAGTATCAGAAACCGACGTCACAATGTCCGACCACGCCTACATCTACATCAACGGCTACCCGGGAGTCGGCAAGCTCACCATCGCCAGAGAACTCGCGAAGCTCATCCCCAACTCACGAGTCTTCGACAGCAACCTCCTCATCAACCCCGTCGACGCCATGTGCGACCGCTCTGCTCCATATTACGACCAGCTGTGCAAAGATCTGCGTATGTTCTTACTCGGAATGCTCACCGATAGGTGCGGTGATGCGACGACCTTCATCTTCACCGATGCCCGGTCTACCCACGGCCGGTACTGCAATCCAGCGCCGATATACTTCCAAGCCGAAGCTTCCAACAAGGAAGAGGAAGTCCCCTTTGTGTCGGTTGTTCTGGAGTGCGATCTGGAGGAGAACATTGAGCGGCTCATTAGTGCCGAACGGGTGTTAGGCTACAAGAAGCTGACGGACTGTTGTGCGTTGAAGGAGATACGGGAGAAGGAGGACATCTATCATTTCGACGAGGACTTTGAACTTGTCCTGAATGTTACGCACCTGTCCCCGAAAATGGCGGCGAAGAAGATACTTGAGCACACGGTCAAGGTTGCTCAGAGGTTTTATGAAGGAGAGGAGGAGCCAACTGCTACATGATTTTGGGCGGTTCTGCTGTCCTACCGCTCAATCCTTTGTCTTTGATCCCTGCTGTCGTCAGGGGAAAGCGTATTGCGTCTTTGGAATATTTCCTTAGGAGCGTTGCTATTGTCATTCATGCATTCCCCCAACACAAATCACCTACCTTAGTTCTAGAAGTCGTCTTAACCCACACCCATAGACAACAATGCATTGCCGAGTATAGAGATAAAAGAATGCCGATTACAAGACTCCTATTTGACTCTCATAAATAAACATGCAAACACTCCAGGCCATGGAGCCATTCCAATTCCATTCCACCTGTACAAAAAACACCAACGGCAAGAATGGCACGCTTCCCCCGATTTCTCGCCGTGTTTTATGTACCGTTCGAAATTCAAATGCAGTCAAAAACGAGTCTCCACCAAGTCTCCGGCACACCATAAACACCGCTGTTCATCGAAGGCCGTCCCAAGGTTTCCCTCCCAAAAGCAGTCCGGCCCGGCCCAGTTGCTCCGAACTTCATTCAGGTCATCTCGCATGTCTCTCTTCCCCTGTCTTCCCTCCCTCCATTCCCCCCCTTCTAATCTCCCCCTTCCTCCACCCCAAAAAGCAAAACCAGACTCACTGCGTCCGGTAAAACTTTTTATACAACAAATGCAACAACAAGTTGACATTAAGCCTCAAGCCCCCCTCAAACAGATTCATGAACTGGTGCGCCTCGAACTGCGCCTGCAGCAGGTCCTCGATGGGCACCAGCGCGCTGGCCCCGGGTATCTGGATGTGGCCCCTCGACCCCTCGAGCATGAACACGCCCACCTCGTCGCAGCTGATGGTCAGGTTGATCTGCCCCCACTCGCGCTCGGCGACCCCCTGCCACGCGACCAGCACGCCCTTTTCGGAGAGAGCGCGCGCGCTGTACTTGTACGACCCGAACTTGGGCACGCGGCCCGACCGCTCGAGCTCGCGCTGGTGGTTGTACTGTTTCGTGAAGGGGAGGAGGAAGCGTTTTTTGCTAATGCGACGTACTGGTTAGTCTTCTTTCTTGCTGGGTTTAGTAAACGTTGAAGAGAGAGAATATGAACATACCCCTTCTTGTTCTGCAGCGTTTTCATGGCCTGCTCGATGTAGTCGTCGTAGCTCTTACGCTGCTGCTCCAGGTACTTTGCCTTCTCGTGCAGGTTGCTCAGCGTCATGCGCACGCCCTCGAGCTCCTTCTGCCGCTGGATCCGCCTCCTGCTCTTGGTCCGGATGTCGAGCGCGATGGCGTTGAGAATGTCCTGGTAGAAGTTGTGCTTGGAGATGCGGCCCATCTGCTCGAGCCGCATCACGTTCTCGAGCGCCGTCCGCTTGAGCTCGTAGTACGTCATCCGCGTTACGTCGATCATGTTGGCGTCCGAGTAGGCGCCGCGCGTGTTGGAGCCCGCCGCGAAGTCCTCCTGCAGCATCTTCCGCCACTTGTGCTCGTCCTCCGGGCCGATTGGCTTGACCAGGATCTCGAGGAGGTTGGTGCCCGTCTGGACGCGGATGATGTATAGGATGCACCGCTTGGTCTCCATGAAGAGGGCTTTTATGTCTGCTTCTGGGTCGTCCATGTCGTGCAGTTTCGGGGTGAGGAACATTTGGATGTCGGAGGATCCGGCTGCTGTCATCTCACTCTCGTTGTTCTTCGCACTACCAAGATCCTGAATGATTTCGCGCAGCATGTCGTCGCGGTTCGGGCAGATGAAGGGTAGTTCGGTGGCGACGAGGTTGTGGATGGCAAAGATGTCTGTCATCTTGATGTAGAGTGTTGGCTTGTTCTTGGCGTACAGGTCGTTGAACTCGTCGATGTCGAAGGTGGCTTCCGCATCCGGCACCGATATAAGCAGGTTGGCAATGTGAGCGAACCTCTCGATAGAATCGGCAACGAAGGCGTTCAGCGGCTGGAGGTAGATGTTGTCGCCGCCGAACGGCCGACCTGAGGCGATCTGGCCGAGCACCTTGGCAACTTCGCTCAGGTTGCGTTTTTGCAGGGGACTTAGCTGCTTGTCCACGACGCCGACGTTCTCTGGCGCTGTAACGGCGGGTTGAAGATAGAAACGCCATAGCCAGTTGACCACGACTTGCAGAAGGGCAGGCTGAGGTTCCCGCTTGAAGTTCTGGCACAGAGCCTCGAAGGTCTGCCGGCACACGAAGCGCAGTCCATAAGGCATACGGGGTAAGAGATCCTCCAGGGCAACAAAGAACTGGTCGCAAATCTCGCGAAGATCGCGCAAGTGGTCAATGAACAACTCTCGCGTCTCCGGGTCTTTGATCGCCATCTCTCTCGGGATATCGAGCGGACGGTGGCTTGGGCGACCTGTCCGCAACTCCTCGTTGTTGATAGCCGACTTGTAAATCTGCATTGGGTCGCTTTCAAGGTCCAGTGCTGGATCCTCAATGATATTGTCACGGATAAGGGGGCCGAGCAGGTCTCTCAGGTATTTCCTGTCGCGGGGAGACCTGCTATAGTTGCTCAGAAGCTTGGACCAGAAGAAGTTGCCCCTGGTGTAGTCTTGCACCGTCCTGCACGCCTCGATTTCCTCCCGGATCGACCTGCCAATGAGCTTCAAGAGGTAATACTCCTCTCTTCGCTTTTGTGCGTAGCCGAACAGACCCATCATGAGATGCTCGATCCGCTTGCACTCCTTCTCTGGTGTCCCTTCCTCCTTCACACGCTTAAACAGGCGCGCAAGGTATTGCGGTTGGGTTTGGAGTGTGAAGAAAAGCTGTTGATATGATTCTAGCTTCTTCCGAGACGCTTTATTCAACGCCTTGAGGTCGAATTGGTTTGCGCTGGCCATCGAGCTGTTGGCCAGAATATTGCTGGTATGTCCGCCAAAGTTGCTCTGATGCCTGACGACCTCGTCCAGGGAAATCTTGTTCTTGACGAGAAGGGCAATCTTGATGTCGAGTTGGTCGATGTACTGCTCGAGCATCTCGTTCTGCCTGACTTGTTGTACCACCGTCTTCCGCATCCGCTCGAATTCCACCTCCTCGTTGAAGTCGAAGTCGCTGTCGTTGAGAAGATGGACAAAGTTCTTGACAGCTCCTACTGGCGGGTTCTTGCCGGTTGTAAGGTTCTTGTAGGCCTCTCCTTGCAGCTTGGCACGAACGAAGCTCTGGATCTTGACGACCTTCTGCATGTTCTCGTTGAAGAACCGCTTCTTTTCTTCGTATTTGGCGCGGACGATAAATGCCTTGGCTGCGGCTTGGAATTCGGTGATGCACTCCTCCTGCTCATCGAGCTCTTCTAATATCGTGGCGACTTCAGCCCGGAGCAGCATAGCCCGGGAGAAGGACTGCAGGGCAATTATCTCGGCTTCGTTAGCCTCTAGTTGATCGAGAATGTCGGCTTGTTGCTTTCTGAAGAGGGATCCGCGTATCCTGGACTGGAGGTCGATGATCTTGTTTTCTTGAAGAGCCAACGCCTCGCAATCGTCGGCAATCCGTTTCCGGAGGAGCATACCGCGAATTGAGGACTGGAGGAGCAAGACATCCGGCTCGCTCTCACCCAGTTGCTCGAGAGTTTCTGACACTTCCCGCCTAACCGCCCCTCCTCTGATCGCGGCTTGTAGGAGACCAACTTCGGCGGTGTGCTGTCGAAGCTCCGCCTTAAGGGCCTTAACCTTGGATCTAGCAAGACCTCCCCGGCAGGCAGCCTGGAGGACTTGCCATCTAGGTGTCAGATCCTCAAGAGCCTCTATTTGGTACGCGACCTGGTTTCTTGTTAGCATGGCCCGAACAGCAGCCTGCAGCCCAGTAATAGCCTGGGCTTCGCCGGCCAGATGTATCCGTTCCCCTTCCAGACGCTTTCTCAGCAGCACTCCTCGAATCGCGCCCTGAAGCCCTGGCACTGCTCCAGCGGCCGATTTTGTCTCGTGCTTTTGGTCAAGCATGCGCTCCCTGACTAGGAAGCCCCTGACAGCCGCCTGTATACTCCTTGTCGGGCCACTCGCACTGTGTAATTGAGATCGCACGTCTCGTACCTCGTTACGGACTTTCTTCGCCCGTATTACGCTCTGGAGCTCGAGGATATCGCCCTGCATTGCTTCCAAGAACATCTCCTTTTGGTTAAGTCGTTGCCTAGCGAGAAAACCGCGCGCGGCACTCTGCAAGTTGACTGCAAAGCGTCGCCTCTCTAGCCGGTACTGAACAATTTGTCGTGAGAAGTCTCCGCGGATGAGAGCCTGGAGCTCGATCAACTCCGGTTCGGCATCCCATAGTTGTTGCATGTCCTTGGCCAACCTCATCCTCAGCAGGGCACCACGAATTGGTCCTTGTAGATAGGTTATGTGATGCTCATTCTCGGCCAGTTCCCTGTCGACTCTTTCATCCTCCGTCTCCACAGGTTCTGGTTCTGGTGTTGGTTCCACGCCAAAGTCCGCACCCATGGTGCCGAAGCTGGGCACATTGACTCCGAGCTTGTCGAGGCCTTTCTGCACAGCCTCCAGCTCATGGTGTTCAAACTCGAGTTGTCCAACAAGATTGCCGATGCGGAAGTCGACAATCCCTTTCCGGAAGAGCAGCCAACTTAGGGCATGTATACAGTAAATGACCTTTGGTATGTTTTTCTTTTCGTATAAATCGATCAACTCGAAGCGGAAGAGATCCGGCAGTTCGACTTCATCCAGGTAGCGAAAGAAGATGGCGATGTTGTCCGAGTGCCGATATTGCAGCCTTGGATGGTGGAATATTCGGTAGCGGCGGTCGGGGTTGAGAGCCTCGATGACCTCTGCCAAGGTAACTCCATCCCGCAAAGCCTCCTCCAGCTCGACAATAGGAGGAATTGGCTTGTGTATGATGTCCTCGATCCATTCCTTTGCTTCTCCTATATGGCAAAGATACTCATACGCCTGCAGAAACTGTCTTTGCTTGTCCATCCAGTTCCGGCCCTCCCAGCCATACCCGCCACTTCGCTGCCCATTTTGGGTGAGAGCAGAGCTGTCCGCGCGCTGCAGCCTCCGTCGGCCACGGAGCCCGGTTACTTCTTGTCCCGTTGAGGCGAGGGCGAATTCGTCGGGAGCACCGGATTGCGCCAGTCTTGATAATGTCCGCAATTGACTTGTGGATGAACGACCAAGTTTCTCGAGATCGGGACGACCTAGGGGATTTGAGGGGTGAGAGTGGTGAGGTCCGGCCGGAGAGTGCGCATGTACAACGGCCAAGCTACCGCGACTGATCGAGTCAGATCGTGTCATGAGCATCGAGTTCGGCCGGACAGCGGTCGATCTTGGTGGCGTAGGCGGCCCTCTTTGCTCCTCATGGCGGTCTTTCAAGGTCAACTTGCTGATGTCAAGACTTTGTCCGCGTTCGTGCCGGAGCGAAGTTCTCGGGTTGCCTGCGCCAGGAGCTTGAGGTAACGGCCGGAGGGATTGGCGAGCCACATTGAAGAGGTTATCCGTCATCGGTTTGGCGGGACAGCTGTCTGCGGTTCGGAGGGATGGCGGAATACGGGCGACTTCGCTCTGACCGCGTTTGTGTCCGTAGTTGGAGTACATGCTGGAAGGCGAGGACGCGCCTGTACCGGGTCGACTGTTCTCGTGCGCACCGGAGGAATTAGAATAGCCCGAAGACGCCGACGATGATGCATTTGAGGGCTGGCGATTAACGGAGTAGTCGAAGGTCTCGGCGTGGCGGAGAGGATGCGGCCGAAATGTTGACATGATGATTGGTAGATATTGATGCTTTAGCGATCACTGTGGTGGATGATCGCAACTGATATGTGTGTCGCTCGCGGTCCGGATGGATGGTGACAACATTAGAGCTCCGTCGCGGGGTGAATTGCGGTGGTCAAACTCGGTCGGTGGTGGTGATAGAGCAGTTCCTTCGTCTAGAAGCGCGACGGCGCACAACAATTGTACCACGACCGCGCGCAATCAATGAACACGAAAAACAGTCAAATGCTCAGCATATTATGGGAGAAGAAGAGCCTGGAATGCAAGAGCGGAAGCTTGGTGATGTCTTCAAGACATGGATTGGGCACTAGACGTCACGCCGGCACTTCCAGGTTTGATTTCAGAGAAGGAACGATCTGTTGACCCCCAAACGCGTTGCTATGGCAGCCACGACCATCGTTCCTTCCGTTCTAAGTGGGGTGCGGGGACAAGGTACAAGTTACCTGCAATCTGACTAAGAGTAGGCCAGACTGGGTTTAGTGGCAGATTCAGAATTTTTTGCATAAATGGGGAAAACTTCTCGAGCTTCTTTCTTGAGTCTCTTCTCCTTCTTTGGCTTGGATATCTTTACTGATATTTCCAAAAATGCCCGCTCAAAACGGAACACGCGTCGCCCTCAATGGCTCCGGCAAGGTCCTCGACTTCAAGACGGCCGAGGAAGTCCTCAAGGAGTACGACAGCCGTGATGGGCTCAGCATCACCGAGCTGATGGACACCAAGGTCCACGGTGGTCTCACTTACAATGATTTCCTTGTGTTGCCAGGCTACATCGGCTTCCCTGCCTCCGAGGTCTCGCTGGACTCGCCGGTGACGAAGCGCATCACGCTCAAGACGCCCTTCGTGTCCTCGCCCATGGACACCGTCACCGAGCACGAGATGGCCATCCACATCGCTCTGCAGGGCGGTCTGGGTGTCATCCACCACAACTGTGACCCCGATGCTCAAGCCGACATGGTCCGAAAGGTCAAGCGGTACGAGAACGGCTTCATCATCGACCCCGTTGTCATCAACAGGGACACCACAGTCGGCGAGGCCAAGGCTCTCAAGGAGAAGTGGGGATTTGGAGGCTTCCCCGTAACAGGTCAGTCTACATTGCTTCTACCCGTTCATCCTGCATCTACCCATCGCCCTGCCGACAAAGACGTTTCTATGATTACAACCATATTAAATAACTTTCGTTCCACCGTATTGACCTATGTGTCGTGGGGAAACAAATACACTGAAAATTATGACGAAACTCCTACACATCACTCTTTTATTATGAACGCTTCGAAGTCTGGAGACATTAACTGACAAGCTTCATACAGAATCCGGAAAGCTCGGTTCCAAGCTGCTCGGTATCGTCACAAACCGTGACATCCAGTTCGAGGACGACTGGGAGCAGCCCGTGTCCAATGTCATGAACACAGACCTCGTTACCGCACCCGCTGGCGTAACGCTGCAGGAGGCGAACAAGATCCTTGCCAAGTCCAAGAAGGGCAAGCTGCCAATCGTCGACAAGGACGGCAACCTGGTCTCTATGATCTCCCGCTCCGATTTGACCAAGAACGTACACTACCCCCTCGCTTCCAAACTCCCGGATTCCAAGCAGCTTATCTGCGCTGCTGCCATCGGAACCAGGCCAGAGGATAAGCTCCGTCTGCGAAAGCTCGTAGATGCCGGCCTCGATATCGTTGTCTTGGACAGCAGCCAGGGTAACAGCATGTACCAGATTGAGATGATCAAGTGGGTCAAGCAGGAGTACCCGGACCTGGATGTGATTGGCGGAAACGTCGTCACTCGCGAGCAGGCCGCCTCTCTCATCGCCGCTGGTGTTGACGGACTCCGTATTGGTATGGGCAGCGGAAGCGCCTGTATCACGCAGGAAGTTATGGCCGTTGGCAGACCCCAGGCTACTGGTGTCTACAGCGTGAGCGCCTTCGCTGCTCGCTTCGGTGTGCCCTGCATTGCCGATGGTGGTATCCAAAACGTTGGCCACATCGTCAAGGGTCTTGCACTGGGCGCCAGCTGTGTCATGATGGGAGGTCTCCTGGCCGGTACCACCGAGTCTCCCGGTACTTCCTTCGTTTCCCGAGAAGGCAAGCTCGTCAAGGCGTACCGTGGAATGGGCAGCATTGACGCCATGCAGGACAAGAAGGCTGGTGGCGGCGGTAAGGATGCCCAGAAGAGCAACGCAGGAACTGCTCGTTACTTCTCGGAGGGCGACAGCGTGCTGGTTGCTCAAGGTGTCTCTGGCGCCGTGGCACACAGGGGGTCTGTGCAGAAGTTCCTGCCCTACCTCGCCGCTGGCCTCAAGCACTCGATGCAGGACGCCGGTGTAAAGAGTCTCGCGGAGCTCCACGAGAGCGTCACCAGTGGTGCTGTTCGGTTCGAGATCCGGACCGCCAGCGCCCAGCTCGAGGGCGGTGTCAACATGGAGTCTTACGAGAAGAAGCTCTATGCTTAAATCTTTGCTTTGCGTATACCTGTTGTGCTTTGAGGGCCGGAGTTCTGGGGGGGCGGTTTGCGGGTTCGGGTCGGTAGTTTTATATGGAATCAAAAGCTCACAGAGCACATGGCACATCTCACTTGACGTTTTCCATCATGCGCTCGTGAACAGTAAATGCCTGCAAGGGAGTCATGTCGGTGCTCAATAAGACCTGATAATGTAAAGATAACCGTATGCCATCCTGATCAAGTCCTAAACATATTCCGCTTTTGCCACCCTTGGTATAATACTCATTCATAGCACGTCTGACCTCGTAACTCGTCCCATACACCGGGCTGTGTAAGATGCTGCCTACGTCACATACCAGTGAACCACATCATCTCCCTTCAAGAGCGGCAGCAGCCCTCTCCAGAAAGGCATTAAAGTCCTTGATCTGCTTCAACGTGCCGCCCTGTACGCTCTTAGTACAGGCTTGCTCAGCCACCTTGGTGATCAAGAATTCCAAGTTCGCTAGATCCGCCTTGCTCTGTTCCGGCGCGGAAAGCGGCTCAGCAGCTAGCCCCTTTTCGACCGCAAGGTCAATGTCGTGCATCGCCGAGGAGAGATTGATGTTTTGCTAGCGAACCGTTAGCCATCTGACGACGAGAACTCCCCAAAATCCGGGCAGACGAGGAGGAAAAGTGCAAACATAACATACCATAGCAACCGCCCTCTCCCCCTCATGCCGAACCCTAACCGCATCTTTCCGCAACTCAACCACCTCCCTCTCCCTCCGGATCCTCAAAATCTCCTCCCTCAGCGCAATCTTATCCTTCTGCGCCGCCCTCACCCGCTTCTGCAGCGAATACAGCGTATCAAGCGCAATAGTATGCTCCAACAACCTCGTCCGCAGCTCCTCGCGAAAAGCCTCCAGCGCACGCATCATAGTCTTCACCTCCCTTCTCGCCGCCGCGTCGGCCGCCGCCCGCCCTTGCTCCTGCAGGTTGGACAGGAACGAGCCGATCATCTCGTCGCACATCTGCGCCAGCACGTCGACGGCATTCACGCCCGCCCGGCTGGCGAAGGGGATCGCGTCGGACCCCAGGATGTCGGCTTCGCCGTCGTCGTCGTCGTTGTCGTACCGGACTTTCTTGGTGAAGCGCTGGACTGTTATGGGGAATGTGCCGCCCTTGACTTCGCCCCCCTCCAGCTCGTCTTTGTCGCCTGCCGGACCGGCTGTCTTGCTCTTCCTCTTGGCGGGCGCTTTCTTGGATGGTTGGACGGCCGCGGCTTGTTTCTTCTCCTTGCGAGTCTTGGGCGGTTGCTGTGCTGCTGGACTCTGGGGTGGCTTCTTCCGCCGCCGTTTAGCGGCTGGCTCTTCCTCTTCCGGTTGCTCGGATTCGTCTGCCTCTGTGGGAGCCGGGATGCTTCTCCGAGGCCGTTTGCGGCCTAGACGGCGGGCTGCTTCGGTTTCGTCGATCTCTTCTGCTTCTTCTATCTCCTCGGGCTCCTCGACGGGCTGAACTTCTGCGGGTTTGGGTTTGGATTTGGGTTTCTGTGTCTTCTGGACTTCGGGTGGTGGTTTGGCAGAAGCTTTAGCCGGCTGTTTTGCGGATTGCTTCGTCTTTAAGCTCTCCTTCTGTGGCGATTTGGGCTTTGTGGCGTCCTTCTGTGGTTTCCTCCTAGCTGGCGGTGGTCCCATGACCTCACGCGTCTTCTCCGGTGAAAGATCATCAGCCTCACCCAGCACAGTGCTCCCATCAGAGACCCTGACACTCCGTCTAGCAGTTCTCGCAACCGCAGGAGATGGCTCATCCAGCTCATCGGCCTCTGGTTCTGCCACAGCCCTAGCATTCCGTCTAGTGCTCCGGGCCGATGTCGATGCCGGCGCAACGACTTCCTCGGCCGGACTCCGAGGCACAGGCCTAGCGCTCCGCTTGGCAGTCTTAGCAGGCGCTGGTGATAGCTCGTCGACTCCCTCAGCTTGAGCCTTAGCCCTAGGCAGAGGTCTAACACTCCGCCTCATGGTCCGAGCAACAGCAGGGGACAGCTCATCAACGCCGTCGTCCGCCCTCCCTCCGGAAAGCCTGACACTCCGCTTGCCCGTTACAGCAGGCGAAGCCGCAGGCGCAGGCGAGAGCTCATCGACCTCACCCAGCCCAAACCCAGCAGCGCCCGCGCCAGACCGTCTAGCAGTTCTCCTCGGCACACTCTTCTGATCCTTCAGTCCAGCCGCCTCGTTCCGCGCACCTTTCTCCCCCTTCTTCTCTAAAGTCTTCTTCTCCCTCTCCCGCCGCGCCACCTTCCTAACCAAAGGCGAGCTCCCCATCCCCAGCCCAGGCTCACCATCCACCTCGGCCGTAATCTCATCCTCCCCCTCCCCCTCCTCTCCCCTAGTCACCTTCCGCCGCTGCGCACTCTGCTGCTGCATAACCATCTGCAGCATCGCCCCGGAGCTAGTAGCAACCTCACTAACCCTCACAACACGCCTCCGCCTCCCGCTCCCGGGCGCATCAGCAGGACTCTCCTGCACAACGTCATCAACTACCTCCTCCTCCCTCGCCACACCAACCCCACCTCCCCGCGGCGTCGCCCGCGGCAGGCTCTCCATATCATCCTCACCCACCTCCCCCGGCGTGGTGCGCCCCGCCACAACCGACCGCCTCAACGCATCCGCCGCCGGCCCAACAGAGCGCGTCGAGGACCTTGGGCTGGGTCTTTGCGACCGGGTGTCGTCCGTCGTCGAGTGATCGGGCAGCTCGTACGGGTTCGGCCGTGCCGTCGCCGTCCGCCGCCCGGAAAAACGCGTGGTAGGCTGCTGTGGTACCGGGGGCGGTGGAGCGAGCGGCTCGACGACGGGCGTGCGCGCGGCGGTGGTGGTGGGTTCTTGGCTCGAGTCGCCGTCGCGCGCGATGCGTCGGCGCTTGGCGGAGGTGTTGGGATTCGCGGAGCGGGGGGCTGGGGCCGGGGGAGGAGGAGTGGGACGGGGAGGTAGTAGGGGAGTGGCTGAGACGGACGGTTCGTCGGTGTTGCTTGGAGGCGGTGGTGGTGGTGAGGGGAGGATTGAGGGTTCGGGTTCGGGGAGGACGAAGTTGAAGGATATGTCTTCTACTTGGTGGCGGCTGGGGGTGTGGTTAGTCGAGTGGTAGATATGGAGAGGGGAGGGAGGGTGTTGACTTACCCGGCTCCGCGCAGGCGCGAGGCCATGCGCTCTTCTCGGCCTGGATGGCGTTGTTAGATCTATTGAAGAATGAGAGGGCGGAGATGCTAGACTTACTTGTCGCCATAGCGGCGCGGTTGAGGGTACGTTGAGATATAGTGGTGATGCTATGTCATTGTTGGATATCTTGAAATAACTATGTGTTTGGTGAGGTCGTCGTCTGGAAACGCGCTGCGATGGAAGACGCGACGTGGGGGCCGTTTTGTCAAGTTTCGCGCAACCGCTCTGCCCAAATTGACCCGAGTGCCGTTTCAATGCAGTTGCGCCCACCGTTTCTGACTCGACCATTTCAAGTTGCGACGAACCGAACATTCATGGACCTACCTATTCAACAATAATACGGGTAAATCATTGATAATTGACCGTAATCTATTTGGGTATCTATTCATAACAGCACATGTGTACCTTTGCGCCATTATCGAGGCACTGAGGTAGCCCAACTTCCAGGGAGTTGCCCATGTCAACATCGCGACCATCCATCCGCGGTCTTGCATGTACATACTTGATGCCTCGGCTCTCAAGTTTAGGACAAGCATCTATTCTCTTCGCCGCCCAAGCGGTTCTGTCTGTGGGCAGAGTTGTCGTCTTAGTCCTCCTCTGCTCTCAGCGCTTTCTGACTCTTCTCTTCAGATTCTTTCCGGAGCCATCTCATTTTGTTGGTGTCAAACGTATGACTATGGAACGCAACGTTAGCAAGTCTCGGCATCGCTAAAGCGTACTAGCAGAATAGTTCTCACTCGTGATAGTGAGTATTGTTCAGAGCTTTTTCACCATATTCGGAGACAAGAAACTCCTTGTACCGGTATGGGATCTTGGCTGGAACACCCTCAAAGGTCGTCTTTCGGAGGGGAAAGACATATGTGTCCTACTTTCACGGTCAGCTATCACGCATGGACTAAATATATCCAGCTATTCTTACCCTGAATTCGTGGCCATCCTTGCAGCTCATCATGCCTTCGCCTTGAGGATGGGTAATGTTATACCGAGCAGCGGTTATATCAATGAAGAGGCCTGTCTCTGTGTCGATCCATCTTGCATCGATCCGGTTTTCTATATCTGTCTGTTCCCGGTTCTTGTAGTTCGGGTTGATTTCCAGGAGGTAGTTCTTCCCTTGTTTATAGCCTGGCGTCTTGAACCAGAAGGTGGTCATGTTGTAGTATGCTGCAAGGTAGTAGATGCTGCTCTCGGTGATCATGACGTCGACATCTGAGTCCCAGGGCAGGATCTATGGCGCATTAGTTGGGAGTTACTAGTAGGTGACAGAGAATACGGGCAAGGCGACCTTCTTCCCCCACCACCATCCTAGTAGGGAGCCATGTACGAGCCATGTGTCGATACCGAGTTGGGCGAAAGTGCTGAGGTAGGTCCGCATGAGGTTCCTCAATGCGCTCGTCTGGTTTAGGTAATCGAGTGCCTGGTCGCCGAATCTGAGGAGACAGTCAGCTACCAGCTTCCCGCCTCATAGTGTCTTGTTGCGTAACTAACCTGCCATCGTAGTGCAGGGAAAATCTTTGGCATGTGTCAGCGAAACGTATGTAGATGGTAGCTAGCAGTCTTACGTCGATTCATCTGTGCCCAGTTTGTCTTTGTCAGACTTGGTTTCATTTCTGGACCTAAAATGGGAATCAACATACGGAAGTATTTATTCTCTAGTTCGCCGCCCCTTTTGCTCATTGCAAAAACTGGTCCGTAGTGCCGCTCCTCTGAGGGACTGGTCTCTCCCCTTACATCGTTGACAAGTGCCGTAAGCAAGACCAGCCTGAAAAGCCGCATTGTGGACAAGAGCTCGAGGCGGCCGCGATTTGATGATGCCAGGTCGGATCGGACGAATGACCGAACCACGACTTTGGATGAGAACGGTATGTCAGACGACCACCTATAATTCCAGCCGACTGAGGCAGGTCCGAACCAACTGGCTCCAAGATGATCTTCAGCTCAGCCGTCCTGTCGGCTCCAGGAGCCGTATACAGTCATCAGGAGGGGTTGGAAAGTGGGCGCGTGCTGTACAAAGCTCAAGGTTCTTAGCATCGAAACCTAAAAGATGTGATCAGGGAGATGCAGAGAGATTATGCTTCAAGAAACCCACTACCCGCATGAAAATTCACAAACGCGCGTCTGATGTCGGGATTCCGCATAGGTGGATTTTGAATGTCCCGTAGCTGTTGCACTCGATTGATCAACAGATAACTAGTACAAATAGTCCACCATTTGAATGAGTGTAGAACATGGCGGCCGCGTCATCGGGAACGTCTTCCGAGCTTCATTCCTAGAGGTGGGTTCCAGCTCCGGGCCAGACCCCCACACAATATCCGAAAGGCCCCACCAAAGCGGATGGGCCCGCTAGCGCATTCGTGCTGAACCCCCAACGGTACTCTGCCGCCGCTAGTTCGCTTACACCCATGCCATTGAGCCTCATTGACTTCAAGCGTGACATGCTAATAGGTAGACTACACACAGCTTCCAGGTTGGTACGCATTCTGGCGTGGCCATTTGGTCTCAAGGTGCAGTTGATTCTCTTGCCGGCAGAAAACGCAGGATAGATCCAGTATGATCGGAATTAAGGATGCCGAACTCCAGTTGGAGGGCACTGAGTACGAACATCGCCAAGCAAATGGACAGCTCAACATGTTGCATTTACAGCGCCAACACTCTGAAAACCGGTGTTTGTATACAGAGACATAAGCAAGTGGTTGTTTGAAGGCTAAGTTGGTGATCTCGTCCGGCTTCCTCACTCGAAGACGCGCTCTCTCGAATGTCCCGTGAGTGATGTACCGACCGGCTGTCCATCATAGTGCGTTTGTTTCGCCACCATGCACATAGCATATTGCGCATTTGAACTCTCCACCTTGTCTTTGTTCTTGTCTCTTCGATAGAAACCAAGTCTAGTAGGTGTGATGTCGATGTCGAACAGGGGCGTCAGCGTTCGTGCGTAGGAGATAAGCTAGCATCTCAAAAACGCACAACAAATGTGTGATCAGACACGTAACTGCATCGCCAAAGCTTCATGGTCGAGATGTGACCGAACCACATTGCTGCGAGGTGGCCTTCCAAGATGCGTTTTTCGCCTGCCAAATGAGCTCGAGATGCTCAGACCATGCCCATGTGTCAAGGCCAGAACTCTCTGCTCCCAGTATTGGCACGTTAAGATTCATCCGCAATGATCTTGTATCGATCGACAGATGTTGTTGCGATGACTCTCGCGATGCAGTAAGACCACTAGTGGCTGTCCTTGCCCCGATCTCACTCTCTCGCGAAGCCAATAACAAGGTTATAACAGAATGCAAATCGAGCTGAATTTACTTCAGATGGAAGCGTGCAATAGGGGTTAGACTCCGCCGTAAACTTACTAGAAACCCAAATCAGCCATAAGCGTAACTCGAACATTGACCAGTTGGCGCATATAAACATGAATCCCTGAACACTAAAACCGATCGGTCGCTATCCTGTTCTGATGCCGGTATAATTGTTGTTCTCGCAGGCCCAAATTTACCCCTTTCCACAACGTGAGCTGTTGTAAATAGATGCAGATTGCCATTTGACACTCCCGACACGGCCATGTCTACTTCCAGCAAAGCAGATTAGGACATGGTCATCGCCTTCAACAGCCGCCGATCGCTACCACGCATACCAAAGGTCCGCTCATCAGTTACCTTTCCACAGACCTAGCCCACCAACCCATGTTTGTAGCGTCTACCGAGTACGCACAGAATCCCAGCAGTAGAGGTCCTGTCACCTGTAAGTCGACACCTCTGACTCGGCGCAGTCAGCAATCGATCGCACATACTCAGACTGATAGCCGATGTGCCTTGCGTGATCCTTGCTTAACACTTTGTCACTAACAGAGACCAAGGGACACGCCAAACGCCTAGCATTTCAGACTCAGGATCGAACATAAGCGACGTCCCGAAATCGACAGCTGCAGTAAGCCATCGCACACATCCACTTGTCATCGGTACTCGACATCCCATTCCGAGTACAACAGACGCAAACACCATGTGCAGGCTCAGCCGAACTAAGTGCGTCGTCTGCGGATGGCGCGCGGGATACCTCTTCTCGCCCTGTTTCACAGCAATCCGACTCCGGGTCTGCAACAGCGACCGCGACCGCGACGGTAGCTCCGACCCCGGCCGCGTGTCCTGCACAACGCCAGAACTCTTGCCATCACAAGAGTGCGCCGCACCCCGTCTCTGTGACAACTGTGTCTATGAGGGGGTCGTCGTCTCCCTATCGAATAACCAACAGCGTTATGATGAGATAGTTGCGATCGTCAAGACGCGCATGCGCCAGCGCCGAGACACAGGCGACACCTGGGTCTTTGCGTCCATGTATGGTATGGACTTCACAACGCACAACAACACCGACTCAACTTGGCAGATCCCATCGGTGGGGTCTACACCTCAGGGTCATCCATTTCCTCAGTACTGGGCCGAATACATGCTTCAAGATGTCATGTCACTGGAGTCGAACCCCACCGAGAGGCTTTGGGATGCGCTGACAGCCCAGAACGAACTGGAGAACATGGACCCGAATCTGAGGGACCACGAGAAGGTTCAAGAGACACTCCGATTTCTCGACCTGCTCGTCCAGCGCAGAGGGCAAGTGTACTGGGAGTGTCGAGCCAGAAAGGCCGCGAGTCGCCAGTTGACAGCCTGGACTCGGAGGTCTGAGCAACCACTGTACCCATCCTGGTACACGGGACCGGACAGATCGAGGTACCAGAGGCCGGAACTCTGGACTTGGAAGGCGGACCAGGCAATTTGTGACGAGGTATCCAGGAATGGTTCAAACACTGCAGTCTGGTGTAACGTCACCATCCATTGGTTCGAGATGATAGAACTAAAGCCGCTATCGCTCTCACCAACACGTGAAGCGACCGCAACAGGGCACTCCGTCTTCATGAATGTCGAGGGCGTGACAGCTGGGAGACTAGAACTCCTCGGATTGACGCGGGTTATACTCGATTTGTCGATGTTCTGCTACTGCGACGATGGAGACACGGAGTGCCTGTGCAGCACTTTCATGGGGGCATGCTGGCGCCAGATACATGGGGAGTTCCTCGAACAGTGGTGTTATGACCAAATTGCTCTGCAGACCTCGAGCGTTGACATCACAACACCAGAGCATGATATAGAAGCGGATATTTCGGCGCCCAACGAAGGTCAAGGGGGTTGAGCAGCTTGTCCCATTGATTGGTGTGATGGCGTCGCCAACCAATACTGATCTGGAAGATACAGAGCCAAGGAATTGCGGTTGGATTAGAGGAACATAGCGAGCTGAGTTGGTTATTCTGTTCTTTGGAATTTGGTTCTTGGGTACGCTGTTGGTCGAAACTCTCGCGTCGTCTTCTCTCAGTCAAGCTCTTGGGTGAGGCATAGAGTCACTGTGCGAGCTCTGTGGAGGGTTATATGTTACCTAGAATCTTTTGATATCGGCTGCCATGTTGCGAAGCGGTAGATAGTCGTGTCTAGCGGTCGTTTTGTCCATGGACTATATATGCGTCTTATCCAGCTCTTGTGTGTTTTGGTCTCGTGTGTGAAGTCGAATTAGGATCCGAGGTGATGGTAAAAGGACCAGGCCAGCTGGCGCCGGCTGTAACGATGAAGCGGCCAAGCCACCTAGAATAAGCTGTAACGTAATTGGCCTCCGCGCTGACGTCTCCGGTTATCGCGACCAGCCTGACACGCAAGCTGTCCATGCAGCCTTCTCACAAGCCTCTGACTGCCTGGAACTTACGATCGAACTATCGCGCTGGAAGGGCATATCGTTACCTGACTATCCTGGCTTGAAGCTGTTGGACTGTCTCTCTCCACCCCGACAACGACGGCAGTGATGCGATAAGACTGACATCCGGACCAACCTCCGCGCCCCTGACGACCAGCCGCGAGACTACCGTCGCTACAATCTCGAGCCAACATGTTACCACATGCATGGAACGTGCGTTGCCCATACGACAGAAGCACAGATGGATGAAAGCTTACAGACCAATACCAGATCTTCCGCATCCTCGCCGACCTCTCCCACCTGGCGGCGAAATGCATCCTCATCTTCTCCATCCACCGGAATAGGAGCGCCGAAGGTCTGCCCCCTCACTGTCCTCACAACACAAACACCCCCCCAGCTAACAAACGAAAAACAGGCGTGTCCCTCATAACACAGATCCTCTACGCAGCCGTCTTCTGCACCCGGTACCTCGACCTCTTCCACGAGACGATACCATGGAACTACTTCTTCAAGGTCTTCTACATCCTCTCGACCTTCTACACCATCTTCATCATGCGCTGGGCCTACCCCCGCACCCGCGAGCGCGAGGTAGCTTGGAAGCTGGGAGCCGCCGTCGTAGCCGGCTCCCTGCTCCTCTCGCCCTTCGTAATGCTCATCTTCGAGGCGAAAGCCTACTGGAGCTTCCGCATCGTGAGTCGTCGTCCCCCCTCCCCCTTCCACCAACCCCCCCCCACCCAAATCAAACCCACCAACTAACCACCTCCCTTCCCCCCTTCAGTGGCTCCTCACCTTCTCCATAGTCCTCGAATCAGTCTGCGTCCTCCCCCAGCTCCTCCTCCTCCGCCAGACCACCGTCCCGACAGTGATAACCTCCTTCTACATCCTCTTCCTCGGCTCCTACCGCGCCCTCTACATGCTCAACTGGGTCTGGCGCGCGCTGGACGTCAACGACCGGCCCCCCAACGCCATCTCCGTCATCTTCGGCCTGGTGCAGACGGCCCTCTACCTCGACTTCGCCTGGGTGTACTGGACGCGCCAGCGCGTCAAGCTGCGCGACGGCGCCGTCGTCGACGCCGACGACCTGCGCAGGGGTTGGCTGCTCAACCGCATCTTCGGGAAGCACATCGATACCGCGCCCGAGGACGACGAGGAGGGGAGGCCGGCGCTCGGGGGCGCGCGGGGGGGCGGGAGGGGTGGTGCCGGCGGCGCGAGGTCGAAGTGGGGGGCCAGGGGCATCTCCGTCAGTGCGGATGATGGGGTGTTGGAGGAGGCTAGCGGGCTGGTGGGGGATAGTGATGATGATGACGAGGAGCACGGTATTACCGGCTCAGGCTCGGTTGATCCTGATGCTAAGATGAGGGATCCGGATGAGCTGGCTAAGGCGTTGGATGAGGACGACGAGGACGCTACGCTGCCTGGTTCTTCTAGTGGGCAGGGGGTTTCCAAGGGGACGCCGAGCGGTGTTCGGAGTGGTGATGAGTGGAATGATGACTGAGATTGGGCTGGTGGCTGCGAATGCATGTACAAATTGTGTGATTCTTGCTGTTGATGTTCATGACCAAGCGGGAGGAAATAGATTGGGGTTGCTGGCAGCTTATGGTTGTCTTTTTCTGGTAAAACTAGCGAGTATAGGTTCTTCAAACACAAGCGTCATAGTAAAGATACTTCCTCCCCCCTAATTCTCAAAACAACCTGGAAGATGACCAAAGTTGAATCAGCCGCATTCACTGTTTACCGGTCGCAGACATAGAAGGAGTGGTAAACTCCCAACACCAGCCGACTTGTGTTAACACCGGAGCGAGCCATAGCAATTCGCTGGGGAGCAAGAATGGCAACGGGTCATTCGGCATTCCGGCCACTGAATTTGATGACAGTTGTTATGTCTAAATGCCGAGAAGTTGAACGGTGAGGTTCTATCATGTGTGGAGGATGATAGATCAGAATCAAAACAATATGTACTCATGCTATCATTGAAGCGTCACTACGTACAAGCGTGTGTAAACCAATGTATGCCCAGTTCCCACCATCCCATTCCAACGCCGTCCATCAGCCCTTCCTCCAACAAGACTCTATCTAGTCAAACCCCTGCCTCGATATCTCCCACAGCGCCCGCAACACCGCCAACCCTCCACCCTGCGATTCCACCGTCCGCCCCCGGCCGCGGTTATTCGGATCAGAATCCAAGGCAGTTTCCCGTCTCACACGTCGTCCACCTAATGGCCGTTGACCGTGTTCCTCATCGAAGACATCCTTGGGCGGAGTCACACCCGTGCCAGGCGGTGTCCACAGCGCATCGTCAGGCACGCCGTAGTTCCTGTAGTCCGCCGCGTTCGCGTCAGTCGGCCCAATACCCTCCTGGTCGAGATCCAACGCATCCAAAGTGACATTCAGCAGCCCAGCCGTCCACCACATCCCGAATTTGCCATACGCGTCGCGCGTGAGCAGGGCCGCCACGGCGTTGTGCTTTATCCAGCCCAGATAAGCCTGGCACGCGCGAGCGTGTTCCTTGCGTATCTGCACTAGCCGCTGCTCCCCCATAGCCGGAGGCGGTGGTGCGGTGACGAACTCGAGCGGCGCGCAGAAGGCCGTGAGATGGTGGAAGTAGATCCCCTTGAAGGTGTGGCCGTTCTGCGAGCAGTCTCCGCGGACGTCGCACACCTCTTCCAGGACACCGGCTCGGCCGATGCCGCGCCACGGCGGTAGTTGTCCGGGTTCTAGATTTGGTAGGTCGTCGATGGGTCTGTCGTGCCTTAAATCGTATCCGGTGGCGCTTATGACGTCCTGGATCAGCCGGTGGCCGTCCTTGAGATATGACGCGTTCCCTGTCACTTTGAAGAGCCCGAGCAGGCCGGAGAGAACGACGCCCTGGTTGTAGGTGTACACCATCTCATTGCGGACATCGCACTTGGTGTTATTATCGCTCTGGTTGTTGTAGCCGGATATGTGGAAGCCGTCTACGTATAACCCGTCATTATTGGTCATACCCGAGTTTCTGAGCCAGGCATATGCTCTTGTGGCTGCGTGTAGGAACCGGGGATCGTGAGCTCTCCATTCACTGGTGGTTATGTTTTCCGAGTCAGCGACACCACCCGCGGAAGGGCTGCCGTAAGGCGAGGTGTTAGCATCCCCGGGAAAGTGGAGATACATGGCTATCGAGGCCGAGATGAACAGCTCGTTGGTGATTGCGTTCTTGTACGGCTCCAGCCGTGGATTCCACGTCATGCCGCCCCCGCAGAGCTTGGCGTCCCAGCCTCTGGCAGCGAGCTCCCAGAATATCCTCGCTCTATGGGCGAAAGCTGGAATCCAAATGTTTCCGTGCCAGGTCTGATTTCGCAGGAGAGTTGGTAATTCTTGGGCAGGGCCTGGGCTGACTCCTTGTGGCGCAGAGCGGTAGTGCAGAGCCGTGTGAAGCTCAATGAACTGGGTGGTGTCGAGCCAGCCCAAGACAACCCAGAGCATGTCGTCGAAGGCCTCGTTACGGATGGCGAAGGCGTCTTGCCCAAAATAGTATCCAACTAGCTGAGAGAAGTAGAGGGTAACAAGGTTTTCCTTGACTCGATAGTCTTCCTCGTCCTGCTCGAGACGAATAAGCTCCAAGCCCTGCGATATCGACTCTAGAGCACCGGAGACGTGAGAGCCCATCATCGCGGCAGTCCAGTCAATGGAAGTTGGCCACATTCCAAGCCAGGGTTGGAAATAGTCGGCCTGCATCACACGGAGAGCTTCGAGAGCATCTTCGAGGACACGCAAGTCCGGCAATGCTGACCGTGTAACATGGTCCCTGTGTGACGTCTCGAGGTCAAGGAACGATATCCTGGATGCGGCACAGCCTGCGGTGCTCAGCACGGCTGCGCTGAGATATCTGAGCAACATGACGCCAGCGTACGGTGTGGGATGTATGTGATAGGTATGGCTATGATGGCCATCGACGAGTGTGCGCCTTGACACCTAGTCAACAACGGTCAAACCCCCGGAGCGCAGGCGAGACGATAAGACCTTGTCCTCATGGGGACATCGTCAATCAGCAGAATCTTAAGAACCAACAGAGGCCATCATCAAATGACGCAGGAATTGGAGCGAGTAGCGTGCCTCTTGGACAGCACGGAACACCTCTAAAGAACCGGCAGCCGGGCAAGAGTCAATGGTTATACGTGCATTTACAAGAAACGAAAACAGAGACACGCAGTATGAGAAGGAAAGAAACCAACCGCATGAACGAACGTTCAGAGAAGCTGCGAGGTTTGAATTGCCAAGATCACACAGCCTGTACGGAACCTGGCAGTCGGAGCGGCGGTGTGGGGCCGCTGTCACTGCCCCTGGTCCAGACTGCGGAGGAGGAGCTGACAGCTCCGAAGTCATACACTGGACCATGTTGCTAAATTTGCCTGCATGACAGCGCGGTGTGATCTTAGGGGACCGCCAGTCACACATCGCGGTATCTCATGTGGTTGGTCTATTAGCAACCCCCATGACAGAAGCACCTGTTCCTGGCCACGGGGTGCGTCCAGACTCTAGAGACATGGCACGCGACCCCACGATCTTGTGGTTTGGCGGGGTAGCGCCTTGCTCTGTCCAAGTGACCAATCAGAACGCAGCTGGAGGCTTTGTGCTCCCCTAAACCGACGACAGCTCTTCGGTTCCCCTCCGGCATCACCAATGCTCATTGCTTCGAAGATGGCCTGCTTTAACTGGACGTACAAGCAGCAAGCTTTGCCAGTTGATAGGACTCCGTCTGCCGGGTGAGTAGAGATGGGACGCCGGTCCCTGCCCAGCTGAAAGTGCCATGTGTCAACCTTTACTTCTTCCTCAGCATCAACAATCGCCGTAGCATGCTTGTGAGGGTCGATTTCCCATGTTCTATTCAATTCTATCCATCGCTATGCCGTCGGTGATCTTGCCGCAGAAATGTAGTGTTACAAACATATCCAATCCGCAACAAGCAAAACCTCCCAACTCACACACATCCTGCCGCGCAGCTCAGCACTTCAGGTTGATCCCCTTCCTCAGCTCCGACTCCCGTATCTCAAACATGATCTGTATCCCCACAAACAGCGCCGAACAAGCCGTAACGAGGAACAATATGCCTATAATCACTGTCAGTAAATTTGTCACCCCTCAACCAGTCGCCACCATCCAGGACAGGAAGCACGTACCAGAGAAATCCCGAAATATCCCCCTCAGTATCATCTCCAACCCGTCCAGTCCGACCGCAAACCCGACCAGGTTAGCAGCCATCATCATCAACACGTTCCCCACGGCGCCCACGCAGCTAATCATCCGATAAGCAGTCGGCCTGCTCTCCCACTTCCTCGCCGGAAACGCCGCCTTCCCCAACACCTCGGGCATCATGAAGAACACCACCAGCCAGCCCCATATCAGCAGCCTGAGCTTGATGTCGTGCCACAGCGCCACAAAGGTGAAGATGAGCAGGTACGTCACCACGCTGCGCGCGGCCCTGCGCCAGGACCGGAAGTCCACGCCGCCCAGGGGGATGTAGATGTACCGGATCAGCCACTTGTTGTAGCTCCTGTGCCACGCCCGCCAGAACTGGAAGGTGGAGTAGTTGTCGCTCACGCAGCGGACCATGTTCTCGGGCGGGTCGACGCCGTCGATCAGCGCCCACAGCCGGAACAGCCGCCAGGGTATCAGCAGCTTCAGCCAGATCAGGTGCAGGTTGAAGTACGACAGCAGCGAGAGCTGCGCGGGCGTGTACGACGACCAGTCCGGGTTGGCCTTGGAGATGGCGCCGACGTAGTCGTAGTGCAGTATCACCTCCATCGCCAGGAGGATGAGGGCGAAGCGGATGCCGTAGCGGACCGTGCGGCCGGTCTCGATGGAGGACGGGCGGTGGCGGGCTTGGGCTATGTAGTCGTTGAAGGTTAGGATGGGCCCGGTGAGGTAGAGCGGCGCGTAGACGGCGTAGGCTAGGTAGTTCCTGAAGGAGAAGTCGGAGGGCGAGGCGGGGATCGTGACCCGGTCGCGCTCCGAGAGATTTGCGGGGTCGAGTTGCTTCTTCTTGGGGGCGTAAGCATGGGTTCATTTGGAGGGGAGGGGAGGGAGGAGTGTTACGGTACCTCTATTGGGCTGCCGCTTCGACGGTCTAGGCTCCAGTAGTAGTCCAGGTTGAAGCTGATCAGACGGAGGATGGTGATGTTGAAGAGGATCTCCCAGCGGGACATGAGGCCGCCATAGCTGTCCAGCCAGTTTCCGAGCCGGATCATCGCTGCTTGGTCTGAGACCATGTCGATCTTGGGCGTGCTCGAAAAGAGCGTCGCGATGTCGTGGAACTTGTAGCCCTCAAACAGCTCGTTTGCGAACAGGGTGCCGATATTGAACACCCACGTGGCCACCGGGACATATCTCTTTGGGAGTCCGGTAGCGATGTTGTAGTTGATGTAAAGTATCGTCAGCACCTTGATGGCCGAGAAGCCATGCAGGGCGACGAGGAATAGCAGGGCAAAGGTATAGTCGAAAGAGATGCGCTGGTTTAGCCGGGCCTCTGCCGCCTCAGGACCCGTCGTCCTTGGCGACGAGCCGTTCGTAGCTGGGAGGGGGAACACGGCTTCCCATACTCGGCGTAACAGGGGGTGAAGAGCAAGGAGCCCTATCATGTAGGGTAGGTTCGACCGGAAGGTGTGGTATTGGTTGTCTGAGACATCCTAGCCACTCAATGTTAGAGGCTTGGTAAAGGACAGGCAGGGTGGAGAAGGGGGCTCACGATCTGGCGCCCAGGAATCCAGCCTGGAGAGAGGTGATGTGCGTACTTGGAGTATCTCGGGTCGGAGGCTGGAAACGATCAGCAAGATGGATAGTCTCTCCGACGATGCAAGTACCTACCTCTCGACACATCATAGGCGACCCAGAACATGTAGGGCACCGCTGCGCCGATGACGAGGTAGTACAGGAGGAACTCTGGCGTCCTCCATTTCGACGGCTGGGCCCTCTTGTCCGGGGTGTTGTGCACTTCTCTCTTTCCGTTTCTGTCGGTCCGCGACTCAACCGCGGTGCTGTAAGAAACGGTCGACGGGGTGGTAAACCGGGTGTCGAGTGTGTCGAGGCTGTAGATGTCCTTGACCGAGGAGAGGAGCCCCATGCTGGAATATTGAGCCTTGGCGGGCTGCGTTTGGGTTTATTGAGCAGAGTGTTGGCTCGACGTCATATCATGTGTCCATGTTCGACCAGGCAAAAACATGTGTTCAAGATTGATTAAAGCGAGTGACAAGAATTGAATGACAGTGCACACAGAGCGGGTTTGCCCTGATTTAAAGACTGTCCTGTGCCGTGAGCTCGAATACGCGTTTGGGACGATGTCTCTGGAACGAGGTACGTACGAAGTAAGGCTGAAGGGCTGCGATTACCGTTCTAAGCCACGTTCACCAGATCCACAGAGTCAATTTAGCACTGTGGACCCAATGACGACGCTTGGCAGTTAGGGGTTCAGGGGCAGCCAAGCCTCGGCTGTTCTACCAAGTAGATCTAGCACTCAATTGCTAGACAATTGCCAGACAACACAATCAACAATCAGAGCCAAATAATAAGAGGTCGCGAGTAAATGCTTCTGTCTTCCGTTTCTATCTGACATGTGTACCTAAGGAGAGGCTAATTGCTAGGAGATCATCTATGAAATGCAACAAATCATTCAGCCCAGCTTTTCGACTTTACCATCCTGTCGACACTCATACACCACCGTCCATTACTTCTGGTCCACAGTCGTTGCTTTTCCATCCCGTGCTTTTCCTTCCGTTGCTTGTTCTTCCAATATGCATCATGGCCAGCCGATCTGTAACATCCATCAATCTTCGCTTCGTCTCCATCGTATACTTTCCCTCCTCTCGTCCGTGTGTACCTTAGTCAACCGACTCTGCAGCCAACTCACCATCACAGCATCCATCCCCTTACAGGACAGCCATGGCAGCCCCAAGAGCCAGCACCGCAAGAACAAGGGCTCCCTCGACCTCCAAGCCGGCAGCAGCGCCCTTCGGGAGCGCGCGGTTGGCCTTGTGTGCATACTCAGCCTCCTTCTCCCCTTCATGTCCCCATCCAACCACAATCTTGTTCTTGGCCTCCTCTTTGCCGTGGCCCTTGTGGGTCTGCGCTGCCTTGACGCTGGTCGTGGTCTTCGTGGTTGAGGTGCTTGTCTGGCTCTCAGTGCTGTAGGCAGTCTGGGTCTCTGTGCTGGTTGTGACCTCGCTTGTGGTCGTGCTCTCAGTCGTCGTCTCGCTCTCGATTGCGAGGGCGCTCTCGACACTGGTTTCGCTTGTTGTGCTCGTGCTCGTGCTGGTTTCGGTGTTTGTCTGGATGATAATCTCGTACACCGTCTCCGTCACTTGCTCAGAGCTAGTTTCCGAGGATGTGGTGGTCTCACTGGCTGTCTCCGTTTCCTCGGCGGCGACCTCTGTGGCCGTCTCTGTGGCAATTTCGGTCACGACCTCAGAGGTCGTCTCTGTCTCTTCGGCCTCCTCGACCTCAGTCTCCGTGGCAGTCTCAATCGCAATCTCAGTGCTGGTCTCGGTAGTGGTCTCGGTGCTGCTGCTCGAGCTGCTGCTGCTCTCCTTGCCAGGGAGGACAACAACGCGACGCCAGTGTCCACCATGGCCGCTTCCCATGTTGGCAGGAGCGGGGGCGATGACAGCGGCAGCCTGGGTGCTGGTGGTAGTAACGGTGGTGGTTTGAGTTTGAGTCTGAGTCTGGTATTCGATTTGAGTCTCAGTCTGAGTTTGAGTTTCAGTCTGAGTCTGAGTTTCCGTGCTGGTCTCGACAACTGTCGCTATGCTCTCGCTTGTCGTCGTGCTGTAGTAGTATTCAAGATATGTGCTGGTGCTAGTGCTTGTCTCGGTCTCGGCCTCAACCTGACTCTCGGTGCTGGTGCTTGTAGTGGTGTAGACTTCTTCGGCGACAACGGCGTCTGCCACAGCGTCTTCAGTCGAGCTGATCTCAGGGACCGACACCTGCGCGGCATCGTTTGCCTTCGATTCATGGCCGCCCCACGAGCCGCCATGGCCGCTGCCTCCGCTGAAGCCACCCCAGCGAGGGCTGAGACCACTAGACTGAGCGTTAGCCAAAGGGACCGTAGGAAGGATAAGAAAGGACGGCAGTTACCCAATCACACCGGCGGTAGCTTGTTTGGCCAAAGCGGCCACAAGGATAGCAGTGCCAGCGCGCATCTTGACGATTTGGGCGGTATAGAGATGTCGAGGTGTCGAGGTGAAGATGCGAGTATGCTCAAGCGATGGACTGGGGTGAGAGAACAGGAGCGATGAAGGGCCTAGCGAGTATGGTCGTTGTGAAGGTGATGCTGACTGGAACGAGAGCAGGATATCGAGGTGAAGCTCGCCCGCTATATACCTGGTCTTCCACTCCACGGCCTCTTCATGTTGCCGTCATCTCATGACCATGTTCCGAGCTCTGGCCTTCCATCTCTTACCTCTCAGGGTCATTGTAAACCAAGATGCACGGAAGGCGTCATGGCACTGAGTCTGCTTGAAGCAGTGCATGGAGCCAATGCACCGAGCATTCTTCGCCAGACTCCCAGATTCAACCACGGATGCCACAAGTGCGGCTCCCTAGCAGTTGCGCAAAGTTCATTCCGCCTCTTTGGAGCCGATTGACAGACCAGGCACCCGCAATTTCCGATGCCATGTACCTGATAGAAAGCGCCCGACAATCCGGCAAGCTCCATCAGAATGACACTGGCCACGAGAGCGCCATGAGATGAGATGCATACCTTGGATCGTAGAGGACATCCGGATATTCCAATATTCCGCTCGGGTAGTGTGTACCCTGAGCCCGAGATATGCCAACGACGGCACCGATATAGCTGGTGAGAAATCCGCGGTATTCCGCACCCCTGAACTTCGTCTCCCATGTGAAATCATCCTCACCTGGTGTTTCAACTGTTTCTGGCCATATGGGGGCGGTGGCATTGTTGATCACCGATATCCCTCCCTCTGACGCTTTGTGCGATGTCAAACGTGGAATCAAGCTTTTTCGTCCGCTCAACATGCTTCTGAGTGGGACTAACGTCCTGCATACAGTATCAAAGCTCCTCTTTGACGTAAGGACGTGGAGTAAGCGAAGGATACGGAGGACTCTGAGACGTTCGATGGAAAATGCTCGGCATCATTACGTGGACGAAGTTTGGCCTCTAGATGAGACGATTGCCCAAACTGCACCTATATGCGACCCCACGCCAAGATATCGGAATGCACTTTGGATATTGCACAAGCAGGGATCTTGATGGAATCTGGCTCTCTGTGTTGCCATCATTTCAAAGGTATGCTGCTAGAAATGAGTCTCAAAAAGTTGCAGCCTGAGACCGAGCACAGGGTATGATCTCGGGAAATCGCTCACAAAGCGTCTACCACTGCGCACACCAACCATGGCATTATGGTCCATACACCACCGGAATCTGCAACTGTGGTTCCCGCTGTCTGCCAAAACCGGAGCACGAGACGACTAGCAGAATTCCTACACCACTCCCGTCCGATGAACTGAGACACCTGTCGAATGCGAGTTGACACAATCGTCTCAACCCACGATGGCATGGCTGTGAAACCTGAAAGCCATAGGGACCTTGATATGCAGGGGTGTCTCCCTAGGTCCTGTTGGCTCCGGGTCGGATGGTTCCTGCAACAGAAACTTCTTTGGGACGGCGTGGTTCCCTTTGGTACGCGGAATAGCCGAACTTCCTCTGCCCGTTCGTAATCAGCCACTGTAGCATTTCATTCCTCTACTCATCCCCAAGAAAACGCAACGCCATCAGACACATAGGCAAAACTGAGTCAACTAGACGCACTTCAGATAACGTTCCACTTGGAGTGTTTAGGAACCTGGTGGCTGAGAACGTGAGTTATCCGATGAGTTTGGGCAAGATGCGAATGGTCTGAGATTCGAGGCTCGGAACACCGTTGGGGAGGCCTTTCGGTCAGGATACTGCAGTCAGCTGGTTTCCAAAGATTGAGAACGAGAGCTAGAGCACTTGACTCTTAGCATAAAGTCACGCTGACAACCATAGAGTCCAGAATGAATAGACAACAAAAGAGGAAGTGCATGTCAATCGGGCCAGGCTCCTGACTTTGCAGAAGCAAGTCCATCATAACTCGTTGATACCAAAGCAAGAGACGCGCTTTCTCTAGAGGGGTTTCTCAAGAAGCATTGCCCTAGAAGCATTCCTTTAGAGACGTTGTTGATGCCGAGACTTGATGAAGGAAGTGGTTCTAATGCGCACGCGCGTGTGTGTAGAAATGGTGCGGTAAAACGAGGCTTAGATTAAGATAACCAATGGCCGATTGCTTTATTGCACTTTGCCTGATAAGACCGGAAGTTCGGACGAAGATGAATGATGATTCAAAGGTGAAGAAAGGGTGAATGAGGTGAGCAATCAAGCAGCAAGCTTCTTTGATACTGGAAGCTTGAGCACGGGCCACATGCCCCACCACTTTGCATCCCTGCACGCTTTTGGGCCGTTGAAAGAGTTGAGCCTCAAGGTGACCTCACTTCCATTGTTCCCAACTCAATATATTTTCGCGGGGAAGATTGCAAGAGTTCTACTACCTTCTTCATATTTTCTCGTTGCTGTCAGATCAAAGCATTAGCACTAGTCTTCCACTCGTTCAGACTCTTTAATTCGGTCCATCCGGCCATACCAAGCTGGTGGCCAACTACTTAACAGACCAGCCGGCGCTCTTCCTCTCCAGCCATCCCACCACTTCCGGCTACCCCTACGATTTCCTGCTGCCAGCACCGGCTCGCTCCCCTCGTCGCACCCCTCAAGATCTCGTCGAAACCACACAGTCATCATGATGGACGAACGAGAACTCGCGCAGAGGATCAAGGCGCTGAGCAAGTCAGTCGCGCAGAACGAGGCGCCCGACTCAATACTCGCGCTCATGAACACCATCAAGAACGATGCCAAGCCTACCGAGGACATGCTCCGCTCGACCAAGGCCGGTATCTTCATCGGTAAACTGCGCTCAAACCCGAACAAGGACATCGGCAAGCTAGCCAACGAGATCGTGATCAAGTGGCGCAAGCTCGTCGACGCGGAGAAGGCAGCGAAAGGCCACCGCGCAAAGAACGGCTCCCCGTCCACACCCACGCCGGCCAGCACAACCACCGCCTCCCCGGCCCCGCCGCCGAGTAGTTCCAACAAGCCGTACGAGGGCGATACCGAGAAGCGCCACTTTAAGGTCGACAAGGTCGACATCAACCGCACCGGCAACACGGTCCGCGACAACTGCATCGGCATGATGTACAACGGCCTCGCCTTCAAGCGCACCGACTCGATAGAAGAGGTCCTCGTCCGTGCCGTCGAGGTCGAGCACGCGGCGTTCAAGCACTACAAGGGCGACGGCAACGAGTACCGCCAAAGGATGCGCAGCCTCTTCATCAACCTCAAGAACAAGTCCAACCGGCAGCTGGGGCGAAGAGTTTTGTCCGGGGAGATTCCGGCAGAGAAGTTTGTGGCCATGACGGAGAAGGATTTGCTGTCTGAAGAGCAGCGTGCCAAGGATGAGGCGCTGGAGAAGGAGAACCTTAAGAAGGCGCAGGCACCCATGCCGGCGAAGTCCATCAGCGATGCCCTCAAGTGCGGCAAATGTGGGCAGAAGAAGGTGTCGTACAGTCAGGCGCAGACCAGGTCTGCTGATGAGCCTATGACGACGTTTTGCGAGTGCACGGTGTGCGGAAATCGGTGGAAGGTGAGTTGTCTTCTTCACACGCGCAGTACTCACTCAGAGTACCGTGAGCCTCTGCTTACAATGTCGTACAGTTTTCGTAGAGCGCTTGCTGGTGGTTGTTGTATGTCGTCGTCTCGCATACCTGCGGTTTGTTGTGGAAGAGACTGTGGCGGATTCACTTGAAGCTTTGCTGGTTCTTTAGGCGTCGTTGAGGATCAGAGTGACATTGACTTTCACAGGACCACCCCGGACAAGTGAGTGGCTGCGGAGTTTAGGGGAGTAACAGCGATTTCACGAGTTGCATCTGGTTTCGAGGGGAGTTTCGCCCTCTGTGTATCGTTTTCTTGCTCGCACGAGAAATTGGTAGAGCTTAGACCTCCATGTACCATAGAATGGGAAGGGGAAGCTCCTTATCAGCGGTTCAGGTCGCATTGAGATACCAAATGAACATCATTATTGATACTGCTGGAGCCCTAACGTGGTGAGCAGGTCTTGGTGTTCCTCCTCTTCTAGCCCCATCTCGGCGACGTGCTTCCAGAACTTGCTGAGATGTCGGGTTCCAGAATCGGCGAGGATTGTCACCACCCGGCTACCCTTGGGTAGACTCAGAGCAGTCGCTACCGCAGCTACGCAGTTCACGGCACTGCTGCTCCCAGCAAATATTCCGTCATTCTCCACCAGCCATCGAGCCATCCTACAGGCTTGCTCATCCGTCACCCTGGCCGCATCGTCAACCAACTCCCTTCCGGCCTCGAAGTTGTCCGTGATACGGTTGATACCGATGCCCTCGACGATAGTGTCCACCTGCGTCCTCCGGCGGGTGCCTTCCCTCTCGGTCGACGAGTACATGACGCCGTGCTTGACCCGGTTGTACAGTCCGCTCCCCTGAGGATCGGCGAGCACGACTCTCAGCTTAGACAAGCTCCGATCTTCCTTCAGATACTTCGCAATTCCAGATAGTGTACCTCCAGTCCCTGCGCCTGCGACGAAGGCGTCAACTCTACCTTCAGCTTGGGCGTAGATCTCCGGTCCGGTCGTCTTGACATGAGCGCGGAAGTTGGCTTCCGACTCAAACTGGTCGGCGAAGAAGCCTCTACTTGAATCCGCTGAGGACTCCGTATGCTCCTTTGCCCTTCGTCGCGCCAGGTTAACAAAATGATCCGGCGACGTGATCGGCGCCACCGGTACCCGCTCAACCGTAGCGCCTAGATGGTGAAGGAGATCCGACTTTTCCTTGCTCTGGTCATCCGGCATGCAGATATGCGCTTTGTACCCCAATGCTCGCGCCAAGGCAGCGATAGAGATACCGGTGCTGCCGACCGTGCCTTCGTAGATGGTGTCTCCCCTGTGTGGGACGAGAAGCCCCTTCTCCTCCGCCTCGCGGATCATATTCAGCGCCACACGGTCCTTAGGGCTCTGGCCGGCGCCATTGAGAAACTCAACCTTGGCCAGAATAATGCAACCAGTCGCCTCCGACAGACTGCGAATCTTGATCAACGGTGTGTTACCGATGCAGCCTTCAATGCCGTCGGCAACGGGCCGGTAGTCGCCTTCATCTTCCTCCTCGTGGTCCTCAAGCTCGACTGGTTCCAAGGCTGACTGGTCAAAAAAGATGCTGGATCTCCGAAACTGGACACCGGAAGGTTTGCGGGTTAACCTCTTCCTTTGGGTCTGGTAGCGCTTCTCTAGATCAGGGTAGAAGTCTTTGAAGCCGAGTGTGATGAGAATGCCGGCAGCGAAGGCGACAGTCAGGGCTGCTGTGCCGTAGGCTTTGGGGTGGTCTCTCAGAGACATGCCGGTCTACCGTGAATGTCACGAACTATAAGAGAGAAAACATTTGCGTGTATGTATAACGTCTAGAAACGCTTTCCCTGAGATGACTTGTGTCGACATGAAATCGTGCTTTTGATGTCATTGTAATACTTCTCCAGGGGGTCAAGCCACACTGGGACTACCTAAGTTCAGCCACAGGACCCTGGAGCTTGGGCCACAGGCCTAGAACTCTAAACCTCCAATCCAATTGAGTTCAACCGCATCAAATAACCTATCTCGTGACCTCTATCAAGGCAAGGGAGTCGTCGACACGATGGACTCACCGCTCGTGACACAACTGTTCAGACAGTTGTTTAGGCATAGAGCCTGCCAGTCGAGACAAAACTTCGTCAAGCTCGCAACGACAATACAAGATGTCCGACGGCTACATCAACAACGCCTCTACTCGGCCGACCGAGGAGCCAGAAACACTCCGAGGAACGAGAGCAATTGGCAGCAGAGGACCGATCTCTTCCCGGTCGACATGTCGGAGGAATACAAGAAGTACCCCATGGTGACGGCCAACGACCTACGGAGCAGAAAAGAGCGGCCACGGAGGGTCAAGATGCTCATGCGAGACTTCATCGAAGACAGTCTCTACAACCCACACTACGGCTACTTCTCCAAACAAGTAGTCATCTTCACACCAGGCGAACCCTTCCACTTCCCCGCCCTCAGAGACGAGCTAGAATTCCACGCCCTGCTATCCCGGCGCTATGTCGAGTTCGAAGACGGCCTCGACGCCAAGCAGCCCTCGGACACGCGACAGCTCTGGTACACGCCCACGGAGCTCTTCCGCCCCTACTACGGCGAGGCCATAGCCCGCTACCTCGTCGCCAACTACAAGCTGACGACCTACCCCTACCACGACCTGATCATCTACGAGATGGGCGCCGGGCGCGGCACCCTGATGCGCAACATCCTCGACTACATCCGCGACACGGACCCCGCCGTGTACGACCGGACGAAATACAAGATCATCGAGATCAGCCCGCAGCTGGCCGACATCCAGACCAGCCAGGTGCTCGCCTCCCACGCCGACAAGGTCGAGATCGTCACCAAGTCCATCTTCGACTGGGACCAGCCGGTCCCCTCGCCGTGTTTCTTCCTCGCCTTCGAGGTCTTCGACAACTTCGCCCACGACATCGTGCGGTACGACCTCGCGACCGAGGAGCCGCTGCAGGGCACGGTGCTCATCGACGACAAGGGCGACTTCTACGAGTTCTACCAGCCCGTGCTCGACCCCGTCGCCTCGCGGTTCATGCGCGTCCGGGACGCGGCCACAAACGGCCGCTACCCGGTGCCGTATCCGGCCACCAAGCTCGGCAGGGTCCTGCAGTCCTCCCTCCCCTTCGCGGCCAACCTCAGCAGGCCAGAGTATATACCGACTCGGCTGATGCAGTTCTTCGACGTGTTGGAGCGGTACTTCCCCGCCCACCGGCTGCTGACGAGCGACTTCCACTCGCTGCCGGACGCCATCAAGGGCCTGAACGCGCCGATCGTGCAGACGCGGTTCCAGAGGCAGCCGGTGCCTGTCTCGACGCCCTTGGTAGGCTCTTGCCCCCCCTTACCCCCTTTCATTCCTTTGCCTCGTTGCTGATGTGTGAGACAGGTGCACCAAGGCTACTTCGATATCATGTTCCCGACGAACTTCCGCATCACCGAGGCCGTCTACCAGGCCATCACGGGCAAGCTGACGAGGGTGCTCTCGCACGAGGACTTTATGCTCCGCTGGGCGGATGTCGAGGAGACGGAGACGCGGAGCGGGGAGAATCCACTGTTGAGCTGGTATAAGAATGCTAGCGTCTTGTTTACTGTGTAGGGGAGTGTGTACAGTAACCTCAAGTTGTCGGAGGTTCGATGTGTCCATTGTACATACATACTAGGCGCATACTGTCCGTCGTGGCAGTTTTGTGCATGCTGCAACTGCTAAGTCGTGTCATTGGAGACATGATGATATGACTTCAAATCCACATGCCCTGTTGTCCATTCTCTCATTGGAAATGTGGGTGTCCTAAGTCCGGTACCCCGACAGGAGAGAGCTCCGGGTTGGCCGGGTGGTCAGCTGCATGGAGCCTGCTCCAGGGACCAAGTTCTAATCAGGTCAAACATATTTACACGCCATTTATCTTCAGGCTTCCTACGTAGGTACCTTAAGGGTCTCTCGTCTGTGGTAGAGACTCGGACCTCACAATGCTGTCGCCAGCACATTGTCACACGTGAGCAAGCAACTTGCATTTGGCATAGCCACTACATATTGTAATACCAGGTATACACGAGCCAATTGATCTCTACCAGGTGCACTCCAGGGCCTCCTCTAGTGTAAGGCTCTAACGCATGTCCTGGCCGGCTTCGCCACCATCGATTTCGGTCCGGAATAGCTGAAACGAGCCTGGAACAATGCAGTGGAGATATTGCTCCATCGTACCTTCTGCAGCCCTGTATTCCTTCCCGCTCCAACCCACGCTAACCTTCCCGAATCGGGCAAGGTGACGATCTAATCTGGAGTCACTCCACCCCAATCACTGATGCAACCGTTTCAAAGGGGAGGTGTGCGTGCGTGTCCCGTCTCTACCACCACCTCGCGGCCATCCCACATTCTTGGCATCTTTCTCATCCGCCAAACAACTTCTCGCTTATCCAATCCTGAGTCGATCTGCCATCGTCCATTTGATCGTACTACTCTATCGACTTCTTCCTAACTAATAATTGAGCTGGTTCTCCTATTCCGTCCTTCGATCGTTTTGATATTGCAACAACAAAAACAATGAATCTGCCGGGGCTGCGCATCGGCACGACGGTCGACCCTATCATCGGGCACTTGGCGGCTCGACAGTTTGTAGACGATGGATTCGACGACGGCTACGACGGTTACGTCCCCTTCTGGTACACCAGGGTACGCCTACCATCGTCTTGTGTTTGATTAACAGTAACTAACAACAACGACCAGACCGGCATTATAGTGAAATGGTGTCTCTTCCTCGGCCTCGTCCTCCTATTCTCCTCCTACATGTTGATAGGCTACATGCACGCAAAAAAGCGCATCGCCCGCGGCCTTCCCCCATTAGCATACCACAGGGTAACGTTCTTCCCCCCACCTCCTTCCTTCCAACCACCACGGAGCTAACAAGATCACAAGTGGCTCGTCTCCCGTGGCCAACTCGCCCGCGTCGACCCGCGCTACGCATACCCCGCCCCAGCCGGCTTCGCGACCTACCGCCCGCCCCAGAACGAGTACGGCATGTACTCGATGCCGCCGCCGGTGTACGACCCCAACGCGCCGCGGCCGCCCATGTACTACGGCCCGCCGGCGGCAGAGCAGGACGTCGGGACCAAAGTCGACCCCGATCAGTCGAGAGGACAACACCAGCAGCCTGCCGTGACAACGGAGGAGTACGAGGCGCCTGCCGGTCCGCCTCCGTCGGCGATGAGGCCGCAGGGGACCGGGGGCAGCAATCCGTTCCGGAATTAGGTTGGGGGGATGGATGGTGAAGAGCATGCGAGGCCGGGTCGTTTGTGGTTGTTTCCGAGACACACGTGGTGGTGGCCTTGAGATGCGGCGCAAAGGGATATGATATGATGGTCAGACTGTGTATTGGAGGATAGCGTGTCCCACGCATTGCATTATTAGGGCAGCTGAAAGCACCGGAGAAGCACATTACTACCTAACTTTCAATTGGCTTCCAATTCTAGCAGCTGAGAAGTCAAAAAGCACCCGGCAAGAGCTCAAGCTTGATCCTGGCTGCCCTGAACTCAGCTGCATGAACTACGTACTACGACCCAGGTGCATCACTGGGGTAGCTGCAGCGCGCTTCATCGTCCAGGTCCGCTAGTTAACGCCCAACAAAGCTTCTTCGATTGGTTATATGCCGGCATTGACTACCTTACCTTACCTTCTGATTCTCAGGATAGCAACTTTGTCCAGGCACACGTTTGTTTTCTTCCTTGTTCCTAAACGTCAGCGCCCGCGATAGCAGTTGGGCGATAGCAGTTGGGGTGGATCCTGGTGGATCCAGCTGAAATGAGGGGTCGATTGGAGTTGCCTGTGCTGGAAAGTTCTCGACGCGGCAGCGAGTGGGCGGAATCGCATCGATCTTAGCGGAAAGCCTGTGATGAATTGATGATGACTCCGGTCCCTTGACCTTCCTCCTGTTTCTGGCTTGATGACCACACCCCACACCTTTGCCTTCTTGAACAGCCGATTCCCGCCAAATCAAGTGTCAATAGCTTGGGTTTCCATTTTCGAATTCAGGGTCCTTCCTATCTAAGTGTAGAGCTTCAATGCCGACTTCAACCTCCAGCTTCTAGACCTTATCTGCTTCCAATCGCGGCCGGCATCTACTCATCAACCGGCCACGTGCACACGACACCACTTCAACGAACTGTCGCTTCAACAACACCCACCTCGGAGTTGCGCCTAGTCGCTGCGAAGCAGAGTTAGAAAGAGTCACACCCAGAACAAATACACAGCAACATGATGCTGCTCCGACCGCAAACCCCCTCCCAGTCCTTCGACCAGTCCCCCCTCCACCACGGTCGCAAGCGCAAAGCCGACTCCCAGCCCGAGTCCAACGAGCGTCTCTCCAAGCGCCTCTCCCTCCTGAACCTCGAGCACAACGGCCACAAGCTCTACGTCCCCGTGGAGAACGCCCAGCGCACCGACGCCTCCTCATCCACATACACCTCCACCCCGCACTACTCCCCCCCTCGCGCGCCGCAACCCTCTTCCTCCCTGGACGACGAACCGATGCACATAGACGACACAAAACACAAGGTCTACATCTACAACATCGACGACGAGCTCTCCTCGGAAAGCGAGCCCGAGTCCTCCGACGAGCAGCAGCGGCGCGTGGTCTTCCTGCCCGACCTGGAGAAGCACCTGCGCGCGAACCGCATCGGGCGGATCCCGCCGCAGCTGCTGATGGGCGATCCGGAGATTCACGACGCGGCCGCCAAGCAGCTCGTGCTGTACCAGGTGCCCAGCTCCATCACCGTGCCCGAGGAGCAGGACAGCGTGAGGAAGGCCATCATCGAGGCCCGCGCCCGGGTCAGGGAGCGGCAGACGGCCGAGCGGGAGGCTGCCAACTTGCGCCGCCGGCAGGGTCTGATTGAGGGGCCTGCTATGCCCAATGGCATGTTTACGGATGCGCCGATGGATGATGAGGTGCGGGAGGAGGATTCTGATGCTATGGAGCTTGATTGACGTCATGCGGAGAATGGAAAGGGAAGAAGGGTTCTTGATTTTAGCGAATACAACATGGAGATAAGGCGCGAGTCTTGGGTAGGCGTTACTGCATTTATATATTAGGGGAATTGGCGCTTTAGCTGGCTTTTCGAGGCGCGTCAGGAACAATAACGACGGCCGTATGATCCGAATATATATCGGTGATAGCAATACAAACATATTTCAATTGCAATCGATGACCAAGTCTCAGGCTGTCCTTCAATTCCGTCCCGTCATCGTCCGCCATTGAGAATCATGAAGCAAGGTTGCTGTGGGAGGTGCTTCCGGCTGGGGCTGAGGGTTGAGACAGCGAGTTAGACATATGGGCTCTTGTGTACAACATAACACATCTATCACCGGACATTCTAGTTTGATAGCATCTAAGCTTATGCCTTCCAGATCATGGGTATCATAACAAATGGTTCAGAACGGTCTGCCCTCTGAACCAAGCTTCGGTGGAGAGCATGCCTCTCTATCCTTCAAGAAAGGCGGAATCATCCCCAGTCCCGCCATTTGTCCTCGACCGGATCGTACCCAATGATCTTTGGGTCGATATTCAAGCTCTTGAGCATCATATGCATGGTGAAGTCCTGCTACAAGTTAGCATTCACCGTCGCATTCTTTAAGCACAACAGTGAACAGTCCCAACATACCCGTTCCTCACTCTGCTCAGGCCCATCTTCACTCTCCTGGACCTCTTCCAGACCTTCCAGCTCCTCTCTCTCATCAGCACCCTCCCCAGCCTCGTCCCGCTTCTTCTTCTCCTCCGCCCCCTCGTCATCAAACCAGCCAGTCTGCTGCCGCGTTTCCCTCCAGGCCGCTCCGCCACCCATGGAGTCGACCCTTCCGCGGATCAGCTCAAACAATTCCTCTGCCGCAGTTCGACATGCCCCTTTCCACTTTCGGACCAGCTTATCCAAGTCCTCGTTGGCGGTCTCCTTCCCGGACTCGATGCGCGCTGCCTGCCTGACTAGCTCCATCCCCTTCTCGACTTCGCGCGTCTTGAGCTCGGCTTCTCTCCTGCGCCGGGTGAGCTTGTCGAGGAACTCTGCGTCCTTGTCGCTGAGGCCGTCGAGCTTTGAGCCCGGCTTCTGGCCGAGAAATGGTACTGCTGTTCTGGCTCTTGATCCCGGTTTGGACGGTGTAACAAAGGCGTTTGCCGTCTTGGATGGTGTAGACAGCCGGCTCAACCCGATACTTTCCCGCCGCTGCACAGAAGCCGGAGTAGCGGGCGAGCTTGCCGTGATACCGGGGCCAGCTTGAGGTTGAGGCCTCTTGACCATGGGCGAGCGAAACGGCTTCTTCAGCGTCTCATGTGCGGCGTCCACGCGCCGGCGTTTGGCTGCTGGCATGGATGAGGAGGACATTGTGAATCTGTGGCATTGCTCATGTCAAAATTACAATAGCCCCGGATGATGGACATGTAAGTTGTCGTTAGGTATATGCGCCAGACTTTCCTCGAATGGATGGCCCAATGAGTGTCTTGGAAGTGTGAAGCAACCTGATCGGCGGGCCGTGACTTCTCAAGTGCCCGACGAGCGCTAACTGCGTTTCTCCACATCTTTAAGGCTTAGCGTGCCAAGCGGCAGGGGATGACAGCCTTCAAACCTCCCTAAAAACCACGACAACTCGCAACAATGACTGCTACTGTATATCATCTGATGATCAGACTTCAGCTCGACAGTTTCCAGATATGACTATCCATTGCGATCTGGCTTTATGAGCTTCAAGCACCAGCGTGCTTGACGACTTGGACTGATCGGGCCCTTTCGGGTCGTCAATCATTATGTCCGTGAGCTCATATCCATACCTTGTGTCCAGCTCTCATAGGTATACACCGAACAGGTCATGACATGTCCTTGCGTTTGGCATGAGCTCGGCTACAGCCACCTGCTTTTGCACTGTGCCCTCGACATACCGAGCTAAGGCTTCGCTTGTCGAGCTCAGTTGAGGTTCTTGACGGGTAACTGTTACCAGCGCAACACCGTTCTCAGGGAAGTTTGACATCGATTTCTCCTGCAGTTCGGTATCAGTCCAAGTTATGTTATCACAAGATCCCAACTCAAGTACATGGTCACACATCACCGGATCGTCAGTAACTGGTAGTCAATGCCGTCTCTCACTTGGAAGGGAACGGTATCACGGAGATGATCAGCGGTTACGGGGGTAGAGCTACCCACAGGCCGGGGAGCCAAGATCATGAGGTCGGTTCGAAGAGAAACGGTCCTCTCGATATCGCTGAATTATCTGCCGATGCAACAACAAAACAGCCGGACGGGCGGACTGACGACGGAACGGTGATAATGGTCGGCTACGGAAAAGAAAGACTGTATTACATTTCACACGCCCCGTGTTCCGCCGCGACCGAATTCATTGTGAAACCGTTCTGCAAGTCCGGCTCATAGGGCCAGGGAAACTGAGTACTCGATCGTTGCCCTTGGGGTTGCGTGACACACCGCGCGAGTCCGCATGTAGAGGTACAGCGGCATTGTGTTCGTTGGTTCTCTTGGTGGCTCAGAGTTCCGGGTGTGATATTGGGGCACGATTGTTTGACTACCCAGCAGCAAGATGCAGAGACAGAGTGTTGCACCTGTACGTCAACACGGCAGTTCTTCACCGTGGCGTCGATATGAAGCAGGGCTGCCACGGATGATGAGATCGATAAATAGGCGTCGCGGCGCCACTTTTGATGATGTTGGACTCTGCCGCCTCAAATCTCCTTGCCAGTTACTGCATATCAGGCCTTCTACATCGACAAAATGCCAACACGAACTGATCCAGTGACCGTCATAACACGAACTATTACAGTGACCGCCATAACACGAACTATTACAGTGCCAGATGACGGTCACTATTCCGATGGATTAGTAGTGCCGTTAACTACCATTTTCACGCCGCCACCCGGCTGCCCGTGGCCTCTCACGGGGGCAAAAGGGGGTCCACACACAACGAATTATGCGGACTTGTCGACCTGCGGTCCACCATCGCTCGTCACTGTGTGGACTTACGGGTTCTACTCACCTGGAGTATGCCCAAGTGGCTATACAATCGGCTGTACCTATACCGAAGCTATGGGCACCCCCTGGAGTGTCACACCCGGTGAAGAGGCACATTGGTGCGTCCCAAGGTATGTGACGAACAAGCATCTCACAGCAAAAAAAGAAAGGAAAAAACGGACATCGCTAACAGGGAGATGGTAGTTCTTATACCTGCTGGTTTCAGGGGTGGGCCACGCATGAGTCCAATACCAATCAGGGAGCGATGGCGGTACAAATCAGGTGGTATCCGTCTGACCTGTCCGTCCTCGACCAAGCCACTTCCACGGAACAGACTCCGTCCACGCACCGTCTCGTGCCGAGACAGAGTCAAACAGCTTCTCAGAGTCCATCAGTCTCCAGGCCGACCACCACCAGCAGACTCACTGAAACCCAGACAGCTCAGCCTGGCAGCGGCTCTTCCGGTATCAGCTCGACAGCCCAGTCGACCACCGGCGACAACCCGTCCACGACCGCTAAAGTCGGCATTGCTGTTGGAACGGTGATAGCCGCAATGCTCCTGGGTTGCTTGCTTGCCTGGCTCTGGCGTAGAAGAAAACATACACAGCGTCTCTGATGCGATGGACTCGGTCACTAAGCTGGAAGCCCTTGGAAGTGATCTGGATGCAGTGCTAGTGAGAGAATCTGAATTGCAAGCTCAAAAGTTACACTGCTGGAACTTCAGCAGATACACAATGAAGAAGACGAGATTCGCGACCGAATAAGGGCATTGGGAGCAGAGAATGGCTCGAATACTTGATTAAACATGCGCTCAGTGTTGTTTAAGACCAAACTAAAATAAATTATGAGGGTTGAGCTCGACGAATGGCAGCTGTTATAAAGTCTGGAATTACATGTCGTTGAGCGAAAACATCATGTGTTGATTTATGTCACAAGTGTGGGACGCAAAAATAGCCGAACACTAAGCAATTTCATTGGTTTTTGGTAACGCGTCCTGAAATTGACCCCGCTTTGGCAACGACAAACGACTGAAGAAGTCCAGGACAATGACAAAACATCAGGACACACCCACGTCTCATCACTATCACAAGAGACTCACCACCCTGCTTGGCCGAACCCGGGGATACTCAGCAAGTCTTTGAAGTCATTTCATCAGAGACCACTTCACTCTCACCTCAGATCTCACCACGCTCTCGCCAGCACCCAACATCACCATGGATCCCCCACCTCAACCCTCACCCCAACACAACTCACCACCCCCCTTCCCCTCGCCCCCCCCGGCAGCCTCACCAACCTCCCCGTCCTCCACCACCCCCCAAGACGGCAGCAAACGCATCCCCCAAGCGGGTCTAGTAGCAGCCCAAGCCCTCCTAAACCACAACCGCCGCGTAGACGGCCTCTCGCGCTCCGCCGCGCCCCGCAAGCGCATGTCCATCCGCGACGCCGCCGTCAAATGGGGCGCCAGCAAGACCGCCGTGGCCCGGCACCTCAAGGCCCTGCTCGAGACCTCCAAGCCCTTCGCGTCCGACAAGCCGCCGGGTCGGCCCCGCGCCCTGACCCCCGTCGAGGAGGACGCCCTGGCCGCCTTCTGCGTCTACCTCGCGCAGGGGAACTGCATGGGCAACATCCCCCTCGTGCACAAGGCTGCCAATGATTTGCGTGGGCGCAGAAATCCGCCCATGGGACCGTGTCATCGGCGCTGGGTCTGTCGGTGGTTGATGGAGCGGCCGGATTTGACGCTTAGGAATATCCCGCGGGCGGATAGGCAGTATCGGATTGAGGGGAATGAGGACGAGGTTGTGAAGGGGTTCTTTGATCGGTATTTTCGGGATAAGATTGAGAAGGATAGGGCGGCGGTGGAGGAGCGGTTGGGTGACGCCGGGAGGAGAGAGGCGCCGGGTGGTCGAGTCGTCACGTCTGGAGGTTCGGGGGGAGCGGGTGCCACGCAGCATATGCCTCTGGACCCTCGGCTTGCAGAGCCGGAGGAAGGGGGTCGGGGTCCGCAAGGGCTAGGACAACCGCCGGTCTAGTTGACGGGTGTGTGAGACTCGGCACGTTTGGCTGAGACCGCGGTCTCTCCGTTATGCTCCCGACAGGAGCTACATGAGTAAGAGGCGGATTTGGGCTTCTCATCCATTATGAACATCAGCACTTCAACAGAATCCTCATCCGAACTTCTCATCTGAACGTTGCTCAACTCTAGAATGAGCGGGACCCTGTTCGAGTACGATTAGGTGTATGGATAACAATGACTTGTCCTCTCAGGGCCCAAATGGGTGCTCTAGCAGACTAGTCACAGCTGCTTTCGAATATCCCTTCTGGTGTCTGAGGTGCCATTCTCAAATCTTTTTAAGTGCTGCCTGATAACACGTTTGATTACTTTGCTAGTTATAAACATCATGCTCGGCTTCTCGAACTAATATTGTGTATCAGGCATTCTTGCCTGGTTCTTCCACTGCCCCTTTTGAGCTACCTATGGAGACCTTTCAAGCTCAGGTTAACGGCGATCATACTCTCTGCAGGTCTATCGCGGATAGCATAGACGGCAGGATACCAAGGTGCAATAGGAATACTCTTGCGCTCCATAGTCCTAAAGTGAGTCGCGTGGTTCATAAGACAAATTCATAACCGCCATAACCAGCATAACACCCGCAAACCATCCCACCCCCGTGTATCCCCTTCTCAATGTCCCACGCCCCCTGGCCCAATCCACTCCCACCCCTGTGGTCCCGCCTGTAGTCGATTGCCCGCCGGCTGCTCCTGTCCCAGAGGCGGATTACCATTCCCCGGCGCCGGCTGTTGCTGCTGCTGCTGCATCTGCTGCCTCCTGGCATTCTCCTCCTCCCTCCTCGCCTGCGCCTGTCTCTGCTGCCGATACATGAGCAAGAACACCAGCGCGGCCGCGAGACCGACGATGGCCAGGCTCTCAAAGATGCCGTCGTCGTCGAGGTCGCCGGCTATATCCCCGTCGCCGCCGGGCATCGCGTCCTCGTAGTCCTCGTCGTACAGTTGCTCGTAGTAGCGCATCTCGTCGTCGATGAAGTTGGCTATCCACTCGCTGAGGGACCAGTCCTTTTTCGGTGCTGCGGGGAGATTTCCATGTCAGTTGAAGTGTGATTGTGAAAGGGGGGGGTGGGTGTTAGGCGGTGGGTGGCTCCGTACCTGGTTCATCCCTGATGGAGTTGACACGCCCATGTGTGAACGTGTTCCACGCGCTCCTCGCCCGGAGCTTCAGGAGACTGAGCGTGACCGGCAGGTACGCCTCTTCGTTCGTCTCCAGCGCGGAGTCGTAGTATCGTTTGGCCAGGTGGAAGTCCTGGTTCAGACCGATGCCGTTCTCGTGCATCCAGCCCAGGTTATAGAGCGCCTGCGCGCTCTGCTGGTACTCCGCCGCTCCGGCGTAGCACATGACCGCCTTGTCGACGTCAGTGTTCGTGCCGATGCCTTCGAGGTAGTAATCGCCCATCTTGACCAGTGAGTCGATGTTGCCCTGCTTAGAGGATCGCGTCCAGTAAATAAGTGCCAGGTCCGGATTCTCGAGCAGTGCCGGCTTCTCCTTGCCGTTTATCAGCCACTGTGGCAGGGGTAGCGCGGACTTGTCCGGGTCAAGCATGAAAGCGACATTGTTCTGCGCCTTCTCGTAGCCTTGCTCGGCCATGCCCAGATACTCGAGGAAGGCAAGTTCGTGATCCCCGTCTTCGTAGGCAATGTTGGCCTCGGTCCACGACGACACTAGCGGTTCCGCTTTCTCGGCCACGTTCTTGTAGAATCCCACAGCCGTACTGCAGGACTTCTCGCGGCCGACGCCAGCCAGGTTCATCTCGGCGAGATAGTAGAATGCTTCGAGGTTGCCGTAACGAGCAGCCAGTTCGAAGTAGTGGTTCGCATTCCCCAGGTCGTCCGCGTGCCCTTGGTCGAGGTAGAGCGCCCCAATCTGGACCTGCGCCGGGGAGTAATCCTGATCCGCCGCGGCTTTGAACAGCTCCGCCGCTCTACCAACATTCTGCGGCATGCCATAGCCATGCAGCAGCATCAAGCCGAGGCCGTACTGAGACTGGGCGTCGGCAGACTGGATACCGCGGTCGAACCAGAACTTGGCCCTCTCAAAGTCTATGTCGACCCCGTCACCTCTCAGGTACATCCGTCCCAAGTAACCGGCTGCCTTGCCAGCCATCTTGTCAAGGCCGTGTTTGTAGGTGTCCACCACCCGACCCTTTTTCCAATACTTGGACGTCACCATGTAGAAATACTTCCTCGCCAAGTCGTAGTCTTGCTCGAGGCCCCTCTGTCCGTCATAATAAATACGTCCGAGGTTAAAAGCCGCTTTGAAGTCGCCCTTCTGCGATATAAGGTCCCAGTATTCGATAATGTCTTCTATCGACGCGTAGGCACCGGAGTTGGGGTGTGACTGCTTGGCGTTCATACCGGCACTTGAGACACTGGCCTTTTCTCCGTATACACCTCCCGACTCGTCCGCGATGCGGTACGACTCCTGCACCCAGCTCATGCCGCCCGGCGGACCGGACCGGTACCACGCCACAGCCTTGTCCGCCACTCGCTTGTAGTACTTAACAGCATGTTCGCAGCTCTTAGTCGTGCCAATCCCGCTGTACTGCCGATGGGCGACGGTCATCTCGGCCCTGGTGTTCCCTTGCGTCGCGGCGAAGGTGTAGTAGATGAGCGCCTTTGCCTGATCGCGCTCCACGGCGCCGCCTATGCCGGTCGAGTACATGAATCCCAGCATGTGCTGCGCCGAGCTGTTACCGTCGATAGTGGCCAGCTGGTGGTAGTAGTCGAAGGCGGCCTTGAAGTTCTTGGGGTGGGTGAAGTTGCCGTAGAAGTTCATCTGCGCCAGCACGAAGAGGGCATCGGAGTTGTTCCCTTGTGCGAGGCGCTCGAGCGCCGTTACTCCTTCGAGGAGCGGGCCGGTTATTGTGCTGGTATGTTTTGAGTGTTCGGCTGGTGGAGGACGGGCGCTGATCCGGAAGCTCGGGACGGCTTTCAGGGCGTAGTTGAGAGTAGTGCCAATGAGGCCGCTTTGCTTTCGCCTCCGATGTTGCAATGGTGGGTAGACCCTCCTCAAGTGGGATACTACATGGTCGACCGCATCGTGCCCTGAGTGACCGTCAGTATGTTGGAGTCCAGCTCGATCGGATAATGCGGCCATGTCCATACGTTCTATTTGCTCATTAAGCCCAGTCGTTGAGCCATGCCCTAGTGTCGTTTCGCCCCTTGCACCTCGGCCGGTCGTAGTATCATCTCGAGCCTCGGCGTTGGTCAGACTGAGAGCCTGCAGAAGGACTGTACAAGAACATGTCAGCGGTCGGCGCAAACAGAGGGTTCCCGATTGCTCAGACACTCACCAAATAACAAGATGGAAAGACGCCTCATGATGGGCTATTGCGGGGGAAATGATATCCGCACAGACTCTTCATGTCATAACATGCACAGCTTGGGATGGGAGGAAGATTATCGTGGCATGACGGCAGTTGTGGTGGTTCAGGGAGCCACGCGTGTAGTACCTAGGAGCTGCTTCCTTTGATACCAGCTGTCCAGATCGGCTGCAGCTACCAGGTACACGTTATGACGCTGCAAGGGCCCCAGCTGCAAGTCAGCTTCCGTTAGCGCAGCCGTTACGGCGGGTGCATAGGAAACGACTCTCTGATTGGCCACAACTTCTTTCCGTTTTGGCCCGCCTAAAATCGACGATAGCATCGTCTACAGACACAGAAGTTGAAGATCAATTACAGAATTTCTGGAGCAACTATTTTTTGGATGATACCGTCTATTCTGTCACTCATATTACCAGATCATATCTAGCACGACTGACACAGGTCATCGCACCCGAAGTGTGATCGATCTGGCTCCCATCTTGCATACTTGACCCGGCTTTACTCATCCTCAAGATGTACGTCCTAAACTGCACAGACACCTACCAATATAGGGGCGAAGCGGGCATATATGTGCTCGATCTCATTCCTCTTTCTTCTGGGCTTGCGGCAATCGCCTCAGATCAAACTCTTTCTCTATTTGACCCAACCCGCTTGAACCATGGACCATCGAACAGGATACGGACAGACCATGGAAATCTTGCAGTTGGGAGGGCATATAGTGCTGCAGACTCAATACTGGCCACGACGGGAGAGAACGGCGTGGTGTCGTTGTGGGATCTGAGACTGGATCCGTCAAAGGCATCTGTGATGCGGCTCGAGGGTATGAACATTGCTAGATCAGTATCCATTTCTTGTCCTTGCTAACGCTGAGACAGGTAACCAGATAAATCTAATGGCGCTGGCCTGCTCCAGCTCGACATTTACAGTGGCTGCCGGCACCGAGCTGGCAGAGGTGGAACGTCAGGCGTCAGTGTTGATATGGTATGTCTACATTCGATCGACCAGCTCGGACTCACACTCATAATTCTCATTAGGGACATAAGATCAGGCTCAGCACCGCGGATACAGTACAATGAGATTCACAGCGATGATGTGACTGAAGTACGGCTCATCATACTTAAGTTTTCTTCAACGACACTAACACTCTTCAGTTAAACTTCCACCCGAGCGACCCCAACATCCTGCTGTCCGGTTCTACAGACGGATTGGTCAACATAAGTGACATCAGGATAACAGACGAGGACGAAGTCGTCATTACAGCTTTCAACCACGGCTCGGTCCACAAAGCAGGATTCTTGAATGACACGGAGCTCTTCGCAATCAGCCACGACGAGAAGTTCGCCCTCTACAACATGGCGCAGAGCGAGGAAGAGAAGGGTTCTGCCACACTCGACTTGGGAGACATCAGAGAGGTTCTCGGATGCCAGTACGTGGCCAATATATTCCCCAAGCCGAGTGGCGTGGAGGCCATAATAGGAGCCGGATCGCAAGAGTAAGTCCCAATGTCTCCCGGCATATCCTGTGATAGGCGTAACTAACGCATCCGCAGTCAAGAAATGTTCCGGATGATCCATCTCTCCAAACCTGGAGAGACTTGGGCTTTGGACAAAAACTCGATTGTTGGATTCCCGGGCGGCCACGGATCGGAATTAGTGCGCAACTTCTGCTTCTTCCCCGGGCAGGACGTTGTGTTCACAGCTGGAGAGGACGGATCTATCAAGGGGTGGCGACCAAGCTGAGAGTACGGTTGGGATGAAACTCTCCATCATAGTCGGTTGCCACGAGACCCTTTTGATACCCTGAATTAGCGGACTGAAGTCCAATTTAATTTCAATGAAGCTCATGCTCACCATGCAAAGCCGAGTCGAGACCAGTGGGGATCTGTTCCATCATTCCAAACCCGAAGTACCCAATCGTAATGTCTTCAACCATACTTGTCGTGCTTGTTCTTGGTTTTCAAATCCAATAATACTTCGTGATAGTCGCCCTCTCTCCTGGCCTTCTTCAACCGCTTGACCTCGTCATCCTCTAACCTGCGACCGACAGCCTCCTCCAGCTGACTCCTGCTAATCTTCTGCAGGGCCTTCTCCTCCTTGGCTGCCTTATTCCTCGGCTTGAACCGTGCTTGCATGCGGATATGCAGCGCTGTGTCGAGCCCGGTTTCTGTGGCATCGCCTCGCACCTCGGGGGCGGCATTCGCTTTGGAAGATGAGGGCTCCTTGACGGCTAGATAGGTCTCCCGCAAGGTCTGTATCTGGAATGTGCCTGGTTTCTCGGCGGCTTCTGTGAGATTGAAGGTTTCGAGTGGTGATACAGCTTCTGATGTCGCAGAGAGGATGCCGAATTTATCGCAACTCAGGTATCTATAAGCAAGGTTAGGAACTTTCCATCACACTCAATATAGCCAAATATTGGCAACCTACCTCCCATGATGCGACTTGAAGCGGTAGTGCTCCGTGCCCGGGATCTTGCTCGTCACCCAGACCTGCCGTACATCGTGTGGTTCTGCGCTTGAAGGGTTGCCGTCGACGATGTTCTCGATCGGTATGGTGAATACCTTGCCAGTCACGTCGCATGAGAGCGCCGAGGGTGGTGATGTAGGAAGGACAAGCATAGTAGGTCCTGAGATGTCTGTCACGACGTCGGCCGAGAGCCAGCTGTCGTCGTTCGCGACCTCCTCTTCTGTCCTGGCTGCTTTTGCTTTGGCCTCATCGTCGCCTCCTTCGGTCCGCTTCCGCTTCTTGACCTTCTTGTCTCCCTTGAAGGAAAGTGGTTTGACCATGTTGGTGTTTCTGAGGTCCTGACGTTGATTTGTCTATGTCTTTCAATTGCAAGGCAGAAGTCGAAGCGATGTCCAAACCCTTCGAGCTGTGACGTTGAAGGTCTTATCGCGATAAGAGCTGCCCCTCTTGGCTTTTCCTACTTCAGCAGGTCAGTAAACACTGGCGGCGGCTTCCGTCGGCTGTCGGTATATCTGCGCCTTCCGGAGAACGACAATCTTGCCGTTATTCTACACTTCAGTTCTTCGTCTCAAAGTTGAAGATGGCGCCTCTTGCTCAAGCTGTAACTGTGTCTTTAAACGACCTAAAAAATGGTAAGCGTTCGGTTCACAGAAGTGTACCGACGGGTGCCAAGACTGCCCCTGACAGCTGGCTAACGGTTCACAGGGACTGTCTCGTTCGAAGCTCTGCAGGACGCATTCGGGCCAGACTCACTTGGCATCTTGGTCGTGAAGGATGTTCCTGCTGAGTTCGCTGAACTGAGACTCCGGCTATTGTCTTACTCATCCTATCTTGGGAACCTGCCGAAGGAAACACTTGGTATAGTCCTCTCTCACACCCGCATCTCATCATCTCTCGACTCACTTCACTAACCGCTGCCAGACCAACTCGAAAATGAAAAGGCCAAATACCTCACCGGCTGGTCCCTCGGCAAGGAAACCCTCAAAAATGGCCAAGTGGACACATTAAAAGGCTCATTCTACGCCAACTGCGCCTTCTACGTCGACCCTTCTCTCTCGTGCGCAGCTCCCACTCCAGAGTTCAACCAGGACAACTTCCCAGAGTATCTCTCCCCTAACATCTGGCCCGACGGCCAGACCCTCCCAGGCTTCAAAGAGGCCTTCGAGGACCTCTGCCGCCTAATAATCGACGTCGCCGTCCTCGTCGCCCAAGCCTGCGACAGCTTCGCCGAGAAGGAAATCCCGGGCTACCCAAAAGCCTACCTAGAGCGCATGGTCAGCACCTCGACCACAACCAAGGCCCGTCTCCTGCACTACTTCCCCGAAGAGCCCACCAGCGAACCCGCCCCCACCAAAGCCGCCGAGATAGCAAACGGCACCGGCGACGAAGACGACTGGTGCGCCACCCACCTCGACCACGGCTGCCTGACAGGCCTGACATCGGCCATGTTCGTCGACGAGTCCAAATCCAACCCCGTCGCACCAGAATTCACCCCCTCCTCCAACCCCGTCCTCGCACCGCTCGACGAACTCCCCGCCTCCCCCGACCCGGCCGCGGGGCTGTACATCAAGTCGCGCGCGGGCGAGACGGTGCAGGTCAAGATCCCGCGGGACTGCATCGCGTTCCAGACGGGCGAAGCGCTGGAGCGGATCACGGGCGGCAAGTTCAAGGCCGTGCCGCACTTCGTCCGCGGCGCGCGGGCCAACATGAGCGACGGCAGGATCGCGCGGAACACGCTTGCTGTGTTTACGCAGCCGAATCTGGGGGAGGAGGTGGATCGGGAGCAGCACATTACTTTTGGGGAGTTTGCTAGGGGGATTGTGGCGAAGAATACTGTTTCTTAGATCGTTGTGGCTTCTCGACTTGAAATATAACACCTCTTACATACTTACCATCATGCACGGCTACCAACCCAATACGCAAGATACAGATTCCTCCGGGCAAGAGAGCAGGCGTATGATACCGACAAGAGCAAAACGAAGGACAAAAAGCAAAAGGAAAAACGTACAACATCAGGGATTCCCCGGTGGTCACCCACCCGAGTACTAGTCTGACGATTACTGTACGGCAAGCCGTACGTAACTACAATCCATCAAAACGATCTTGCAAATTCGAAATTGTCCAAATTCGCAAATTGGCTATTAGATACACACCCTATTTTAGATTCGTTCGATCTGATCCCACTGTAATTATAGGCCTTACACTCCTACTCGTACAGCCAGTATTATATCCACTCGTGCAGCCAGTATTGCAGCCAGTATTGCAGCTAGTATTGCAGCTAGTATTACAGCCAGTATTGCAGCCAGTATTGCAGCCAGTATTGCAGCCTTGCGCAGGCCACTCGCGCAGGCCACTCGCGCAGCCAGTATTACAGGCACTCGCGCAGCCAGTATTGCAGGTCGCGCAGCCAGTATTGAAGGCACGCGCGCAGCCAGTATTGAAGGCA